>VDFB02058242.1:503265778-503437099 GCA_007258455.2 Sequoia sempervirens
AGATATTAAAGTTTATGTAAATTTGAAAGTTTCAAAGTCCAATTTGAAGGTCTTAGAGTGGTTTTTTGGGCCCAGAAGTAGTTTTAACTAGCAAATTTATTTATAACTTGATAGAGTGCTTCACGAGCTTTTCAATGGTTCAAATGGTTTGTCAATCGGACTCCCAGATCAAAAGTTATGGCCTTTGAAAGTTGGGTCTCCTAAAATGTGAGATGTAAAAATGTGTTGGACACATAAATGAGTTGTACGTGGAGGAGTTACATGTGTTGGTGTGCATGTTGACACACCATAGGGAATCTTTGGTTGGAGATAAGATTGGTTGCCACTTTTTGGGTGGTTTTAGCTCATTGTTTGTAAAATTGATAGTTTCATGTGTTGTATCTCCTTTATATTAGGTGCATGAGATGGAGGTTATGTGTAAGAGTCATATAGTTGTTGAGTTTCCTTTGGATCTTTGGTTCATTATACTCTTGTGAGAAATCTTGCTCTACAAGTATATTGTAACCTTGTTTATTTCTAAATAATATATTGAGCAGCTTTTGGAGTGGAGTTTTTCTCCTTAAAGGGTTTTCCCCATGTAAATCACTATATTGTGCTATGAATGCTATTTGTATTTATTTTTGTTTAATTTTTGTAATTATTGTAAATATATATTATTATTTTTGCATAACCCTCCTCTCAAGATTGGTGTGGGAAGTTTTTACCTTATCTTAGCTTCCTTAAAAGCGATATCAAAGCTTGATCGACTTTAGTTTCAGTTGTGAGTTGTTGGATATTTTGAATTAATCTCGTTTGAGTGGGAGGATGTGCAGAAGATACTTTATGATCTTGCTACAAGAATTTTCAAATAGCAAGTTCATCAAGGAGAATAGAGGTGGAGGTTTTTTCTGGTAACAATTTTGAGATGTGGAAGCTAAATATGTAAGAATTTTTAACAGATTGAGATTTGTGGGATGTTATTGATGAATTTTTTTAAGGCCCATAGCTGCTACTTTGGTTGCTCAATATGATGTTACGGACTGTAAAGCCAAGGGTCTAATTAGATTGTGCATGAGAGACTCTATTTTGATCATGTCCATGAAGAGTCCTCTACAAAGAAATTGTGGAAGAAACTTGATGAGATCTATCAAGCCAAATCTTTAATGAATAATTTTTTTTTGAGGAAGAAATTGTATTCCTTGAGGATGGAAGAAGGTGGATGAATTACATACCACCTAGAAACATTCAATATGTTGGTGGCTCAATTGGCATGAATTGGTGTAAAAATGGATGAGGAGGAAAGATGTCAGGTCTTTCTTTGTTCTTTGCCTAATTCATGGGATTCTCTTATTATGGCTATTAGGAGTACTTATGTTGAATATATTGTGGGTTCCTTTCTAAAGAGATAAGGAGGAAGGTATCCATCAATGCCAAGTAAGCCCTAAATGTTTGTGGAACACCTAAGGAAAAATACAATAAAATTGAGAAGCATGATAAATCCAAGTCTGAGGGGGGATCCAAATCTCCTAGAAATCCTAAAGAGATTTGTTGGAATTATGGTAAGCCTGGACACTTTCATAAGGAGTGCAAAGAATAAAAGAAGAAGAAGAAGAGATTTGATTTTGATTTTGAGTTCGATAAGGACTGATGGTGATGCATTCATTGCAACTTTGACCACTCATGTAGGTAACGATGCATGATTAATTAACTTAGGTGTATCTTTTCATATAACCTCTAATAGAGATCGGTTTTCTGAATATGAAGAATTTTATGGAGGTAAGGTATACTTGGTGATGATTCTTATTTAAATATAGTTGGTTGTGGTAAAGTTAGAATTAATTTTCTAGATGGTAGAATAAAAGGGATTAATGGTGTGTTGCATATATCTCTAGGTTAGCACAAAATTTATTATTTGTTAGCAAATTAATAGATGTGGGTGTGTAGGTAGTATGTTTTGATGCAAGATACAAGATGGTTAGAGGTGCCATGGTGATCGCTAGAGGTGTCAAATTTAGCACATTATATGAGATTGATGCATACATTTTTTAGTGCAATAGTACTTCTATGAAAATTAAGTTTGTAGCTCTTTTGTTGGAAGAGGTGAGGGTTTCATCTTCAATAGATGGTCATAGCTTATGGTATCCAAGGGTGCTAGTTCTTCTGATTCAAAGTTATCTATAGAGAATACTATGTTATGGTGCCAAAGATTTGACCACATTAGAGAAAATGGTCTAAGGACCTTGAAAACTAAAAGCCTTGCTAAAGGTTTGAATTATTGTAATCTTGATTTTGATTTATGCGAGCATTGTATTTATGGTAAACAAAATCTTGTTTAGTTTTACTCAAGTTCTCATAAATGTTGTGGTGTATTGGATCTTATTCATTCTAATGTATTTGTTCTTGTAGAAGTTCATTTGATTGGAAAATTCACATATTATGTTTCATTTATTGATGATTATAGTAAGACATGGGTATATTTTCTAAAGAGTAAATTTGAAGTTTTCAATCAATTTAAAGAATTTTAAGCAATGGTTGAGTTGTAGACTAGAAAGAAAATAAAATGTATGAGGATTGACAATGTTGGTGATTTTTTCTCTAATGACTTTGATAGATTATGTAAAGATTATGGCATTTTGAGATAAAATATACTTTATATTATTCACAACAAAATGGAGATGCAAAAAGAATGAACGAGACATTGATGGATAAGGCCAAGAGTATGCTTAGTGGTGTTAGTACAAAACAAACATTTTAGGTTGAATTTATTGTTTCCACTATTTTCTACCTAATTAACAAGTCTCCTACATCAACTCTTGTTGATAAGGCGTCTATAGAGGTGTGGCTAGGTCACAAGCCTTCATTGAGACATCTTAGAGTTTTTGGTTGCGAGTCATATGTACTTGTGTCAAGGGAGAAGTGGACAAAGTTGGAGAAGAAAGCTATGAAATGTATCTTCATCAAATACAGTTATGGTGTAAAAGAATACAAGCTTTGGGATCTTGTAGCACAAAAGCTAATTTATAGTAGAAGTGTTAGTTTTAGAGAAACTAAGTCTTCTTATGTTACATTGCAGCTAGAACAAAATGAACAAAAAGATGTGATTCAACTTCTTTCTACACTTAATAAAGTTGAATTGAGACCCCTAGATAGACAAGAAGTTGAGGAGAGCTCATCTAGCTCTAAATCTTTAGAAGAGGAAGAAGAACCTTCAACTCTGATTATTTGAACCTATCTACAAGGCATAGGTAACTACCTAAAATGTATTCATTTAATGATTAAAGATGTATTTTTTCTATGAATACTAACATGGATGAACCTAGATTTGTAGAAGAGGCATTAGGTATCAATGATGCATAATCCTAGAATATTTATATGGATGAAGAAATGACATCTTTGAAAAATAATGATACATGGGATTTGGTACCATTTCTTAAAGGACAAAAACCTATTGGATGCATTTATAGGTGTTTAAGAAAAATATTGGTCTAGCTAGAGGTATTGATAAGTATGTAAAGCAAGATTGTTTACAAAAGGTTACTCTCAAGTTGAGGGTGTTTATTATGTGGAGATATTTTCTTCTGTTACAAAAATGACATACATTACATTATTTATTTCTATTGTTGTTGCTTATGATCTAGAGGTTGAGAAAATGGGTGTAAAAATAACTTTCCTTCATAGTGATTTGGAGGGAGATATTTATATGACACGGCTCTAGAGCACTACATGGTGAAAGGTAAACATAATTTGGTTTATAAATTGAAGAAATATTTGTATGGTCTCAAATAGAGTCCTAAGATGTGGTATCAAAAATTTGATACATATGTGTTGAGTTTGGGATTTGAGCATTCTAAATCATATCAATGTTTTTATTATAAAATTAATGGCGATTCTTTATTGTTTATTGCATTATATGTTGATGATATGTTATTTATTGGTAAAAGGAAAGGAATGTTTTCATAACTAAATTATCAGCTTCTAAAGCTAAATTTGAAATGAAAGATCTTGGTGCAGATAAACACATTCTTGGGATGAAAATTAAAAGAGATAGAGTGAACAAAAATTTATGGCTTGGACAAGTTAATTATGTCAATTCAATTTTATAGAGGTTTAACATACATGATTGTAGACCATTGTGTGTTCCTTTTATAGTTGGAACAAAGTTATTTGCTTCAAATTCTCCAACATCTCTATCAAATATAGAAGACATGAGAAAAGTACCTTACCATAGTGTAGTTGGAAGTTTGATGTATGTTATGGTCTACACTAGACCAGACATTGCCCAAGAAGTGAGAGTTCTTTCCAGATATATGTCTAATCCTAGTAGAGTTCATTGGGATGTAGTTAAAAGAGTCTTCAAATATTTGTGTGTAGTAACAGGAAAAATATCCCTTTTTCACACTTAATTTGGGAATAATTAATATTAAAATGAGTCTAATGTTGCCTTGATTTAGTGTTGCAATATGTTTTACATATTCACGTTAAGTTTAAGTCCCTTCTAAATTAAATGGATTTAATTGTGCTTTATTGTGCCTTATTTAGGGTGTTGTAAAGTGTATCTTTACACTTTCACACTAATCTAGGGATTTATTAATTAATTGAGGTCAATTTTGCTTAATTGGCCCCTTTAATTCAAATCCAAGCCTAATTAAATACAAATTTCAAGAGATAAAACCTAACATTCATAAATGCCATTACACAACACTTAATTTGGAAGGTGTGTCCCCTAGGTAGGTAGACTAGGACCCATTCACCGCATGGTGAATGGGTTCTCACTTGGTCCTAGGACCCTATTTTCACATAACATTTCACATTGTCTAAAGTCTATCCTAGGTAAGTGGCCTAGGACCCATTCACCACATGGCGAGTGGGTCCTCACTTAGACCTAGGACCCTTCTTTGAAATATGATTTTGGTGGTATTTTAATGGTTTCAAATCTACAATTCAATGTTAGCTTGTGATATATGACTTTTGGGAATTAATCTTAAGATATGTATAAATAAGAGGTCATTTCACTATGTTTCACTAAGCAATTTTATGAGCAAGTTGATGATAGAAAGGTTTATGATCAAGAGTGATTTCAAGAGCATTCAAAAGAGGATTTCTTCATCATTTGTTGCAGCAACCAAGATCCAAGTATTATGTCAAAGTTATGTGGAGTCATGCATGTTTTTGGAGCTAATATGTTGATGTAGGTTTTATGATTCAATCAAGCATTCAAAGTATCATTTCAAGCAAAGATTCAAAGTCAAGATGCACATCCATTGAAGCCATTTCATGCAAGTTGAAAACCTTCATTATCAAGGTTTATCAAAGGTTTGGTGAGTTGTGACATAAGCTTGTTCATTCATCATTCCTTCATGTTTCATTATTTCATTACAAGGTTTAATTACCAAAATGGGGTTTGACCAAGGAAAACCCCCATTCACCTAACAAACAACATTTTTCTCTCTTTGATGTGTGATTGTTTATTTTAGGTGGAAGATCTATTGAAGAAAAAAAATTGCAAAGTTGTCACCATTCTTGTAATTTCATGAAAAATCTTCTACATAATTTATTTTTTATTGTCCGATAGTGAAAATCGAGAATCTGGGAGTGTAGACACAGAGGAACATGACCTAGAAATAGATTTTTCAGAGCCCTATCTAGGACCCATTCTCCATAGGGCGAATGAGTCCTCAGTGAGCCATGAAAAGCACTTTTTGCAATAGGTACATAACATTTGACTCTCTTAAAACCTATCTTTTGACTAGTATATCGGTTAAGTTTAATTTTTGTTACTCATTTACACATTATAACCCTCATATTGAATGAAATTAGGTGCACCCCGTTGTTCCATTTTGAGTGGCCTATTTTTCTTTATTTCATTATGGTGAACATGACTTTTGAACATCCTAATTTTTTATTTGGAGTGCATTCAAACCCTAAATCTAGGATTTGCATAAGTTTGCATTACATTGCATTACTTTGCATCTCATTTAGGATTGTCAAAATTGCATTAGTTTGCATTGCATATATGGGTTTAAATTTACATTTTTGCATTATTTAAATCTAAAAAATTCAAAAATTTGCATGCATATTACATTAATTTTGTATAGTGTTTGCATATTAGTGTGCATTTCATCATTCATATTCAAAAGTTGAGTCAAAATTGCATTTCAAAAAGTGTCATATAGGTCATCATTTGTCCTTCATTTCACTTGCATTTAGACATCAAATTCTAGAAAATTTTGCCACTGAAGTTATATTTTGAAACTGGGCATAGAAAACACATAAAACAACTTAAAATTTACATTTTTCACCTTTTTAAAACCCTTTTTTGGGACCCATTCACCCTATGGCGAATGAGTCCTTGTATAGACATTAGCAAAAATTCTAAGTGATTTTTAGTCTCTGATTTGCATTTATGTTTCTGTTATTAGATCTGAGAATTAGTTTCCTGAAACAATTATTTTTGCATTGAATTTTTCATTCATGTATATAGATTTTACAACATTTGGGAAAAAAAATTCTTGCATATTTCAGTTAAAATTAGTATTACATTTATGTATTTTTCTTTCATTTCCAACATTATTGCATCATTAGATACATTAGTTTACATTTTTCAATCATTAGAAAACAAAAACAAAAACCAAAAGCATCAAAAGAAACAAACAAAAAATGGTTAACCTTGGAGAAAGCATATCATTCAAACCATTTAGTAATGATGACTTTGACATGTTAAAAGAAGCCCTTGAGGACTTCATCTCCCCTAGATCATCCACTAAAGCTTTGATGCAAGAGGATGGACACATAGACAATCATGACAATCTTAATTGTTCTTCTCTGGATACCTCTCCTACTTGTGAAGAAGGTATTTTGGTGTTAGAAAACCCGATTATTGAGTGTCATGAGAATCTTGTTTGTTCATCTTCTAATGCTACATTTGTATCAACAAACACTAAGGTGGATGGCATAGATGAAGATGTTAAGTTCACATTAGATCCCCCCTCACTAGAAGGTCATCTAGGTCACTCAATTGAGGTTATGACTGCACAAATTGGATTTCCTTTAATTAGTGAGCTTCCTAAGTCACCTCCCATCATAGAACCACCTAAACCATTACCTCTAGAAGTTACCTCAAACATTATAAGGAAAATATGTAGTAACAATGTTTTGCAACAACCGAGTTACAATACCATTGCTCACACATATAATATGAAACAACAAACCATACCTACCTCATTACCATTACCTCAACCTATCTTGCCTATTGCTCCTAGTTTTCCTTCACATAGTGGAAAAGAGAATGAACTTGTTGGGAAACTTCGTCATATAAACATCTCCCTTTTGGATTTAACAAAAACATCACTTACACACCATATGATGCTCCAAGAAATTTTGCAGAAGAAAAACATGCAATTTTTTGTGAAATTGAATGATGTAGCAACCTCCTCTAATTGTATGCAAGTGACAAAGTTAGAAATCACATTCCCTAAACATGAATTACCCTCACTTGAGATATAAGATAAGAATGAGGCCTTAATGATAAAGGTGATTATTAATGAAACTGCAGTTAGGCACACCCTTATAGACAATGGAGCAGATCTTAATGTTTGTAGCATTGATCTCCTAGATAAAATTAGAGTGGACAAGAAGCTTTGCCAACTTAATGATGTTAATATTTGTGGCTTTGACAATGTTAATAGGCAACCATTAGGAGTGATCACATTACCTATCAAGGTCGGACCTGTGGTTTTTCCTACCCCTATCCATATCATGTCAGGACCTCTTTCATACAACCTTATCTTAGGGAGACCGTGGATTCATGCTATGAAAGGAGTTATGTCTACTATTCACCATGCAATGAAATTTGAATACAACAACAAGATATACATGGTTGAAGCAGATGAACAAAGTTATAAATCACAAGTTAAACATGATCATAACACTTCCAACTCCCCTAATACTTTCATTCCAACCTCAAAAGTAGAACCTATAAAAGTTGATGTTAATCCTAATTTTCTTTCACCTACAATAAAACTCTTCAAAGATGATTGGGGGTTGTTAGATTCTACGCCTCGCTTCAACAAAGAATACAAAATATTACTCTCAAATTCCAAAGATTCATATACAAATGATTCATTTTCAGACACATGCTTTAGTGATGATTGGGGTTCATTAGATTTTACGCCCTCTTTTATGGGAGGGTACAAAATCTCACAATTTGTACCTAAACAACCTTGTGTTTCATGTGCTCAACTTGGTTCTACGACAACACCATCACCTCATGGTGGTGATGGGGGCTCTTCAACTCCCATCCCTCATGAGAGGAAGATGCATAACTTTAAGAAAGTTAAAAAGGATTTGTGTTCTCGTGAAGAAGCCAATCCTTCTCCAAAGCATAAAACCCCCTCATCTAAGTTGGAAGAATGTTGTGGTCTTGGATACAAACCCCTTTCTAAGTATGGATATAATAAAAACATTGAGAAAAATGATAGAGAAAAAGTGAATTCTATACCATACTCTTTCAAGAAAGATCTAGGTTTACCACCTCTATCTCCATCTTCATCTAAGGCCTTTCATCTATTGTGTGTATGTCATCTTGTGCTAAGAAAGAAACATCCCCTACTTTTGATCAAGAGAGTATCTTGTCGAGACTCCTCCAAGAACACTTGATATCTCTCCCTCCAAGAACACGAAAGAAATGGTACAAAAAGAGTTCATTTTGTGCATATCATAGAGTTCATGGTCATTCTACTAATGAATGTAAGGCTTTGGGTATTAAAATTCAACATCTTAAGGATTGTGGTGCTCTTCCTTGCGTTGCAACACCTAGTTCCTCTAATTAATATTGATTTTCATCAATCATCTCGGCTCACCCTTGTTTTTCACTAAGTGGGGGCAAGGGGTTAGGGTAACCTTGTCCTCGTATGACACTTGTCATTGTCTCTTTTGGCTAGTTGACTGCCTTCCATGCATATATAAGAGCTAGTTTGGGATGTGGATGACATGCCTTAAGTTGGCTCGCATGTGACGTACTGAGTTATCTTTAGTATTGCATTTTGAGGGCAACCCCTTATCCGTGATGTAGTTTCATTGAGAACATATGACTTGGCATAGGGATTTCCGAATAAGCTCTCATGTCTTCTTCTAATTTAAAGTGGATTTCTCACAACAATGGTGCTAGCAATTGCTTTAAAGTGGGGGCATACATCAACACTCATGTTTCTTTGTGTGATTTTCTTTATTCTTGGGATGCGTCCTTTTCTTGGTGCTGTCATTGGGTTTGATTTCATCTGAGAGCATGATATTTATTTGACTTGTCCTCTCTTGGAGATGTTAGGTACAATGTTCCCTAAGAAGAGACATTACACAAACTAGAAAAAATCCCTTTGAACAAAAACATTTACTTGCATGTTGTTCATAAAATCAAAGTTTCATTTTATGGTGTCCTATTGAAGTTATCAAAGGGATAGCTTTGGTACGGTTAGTATGATGAGAAGCTAACATAGAAGAATGACTTTCTCATTGTACGGTGAGAATCCAACATAGAGGCATGACTTTCTCACTAAGCCACCTATTGGGAAAACTCACCTAGTGGACAACCTGAGGTTCCACTACCCTAGAGTGAACACTTTGGACAAACAATTGAGACTTGATCCACATCAATTTGGATAGACCGTCGAGGCTTGATCCACCCTTTTTTCTTTTTCTTTTTTTTTAGTTTTTCTTTCTTTTAGTCTTTGACATGGCATGTTTGTGTATATTGTCTTGTTGTTGCATATCATACACCTTGTGCATGTCCCTTTGTGCTTATGTCGATTTGACGTAGGATCTTGGATCCTAGAGGCTTGATCACCCTCCTTGATCTTTGTCATCCTATACCATCCACATCAGTACACTTGGAACCCTCTTGAATGTCTACTTTAGTGCGAGTTTGATGCAAGTTCCTCCTCTCACTAAAATGGGGGCTAAATGCAGTAACAAAAAAAGTATCCCTTTTTCACACTTAATTTGGGAATAATTAATATTAAAATGAGCCTAATGTTGCCTTGATTTAGTGTTGTAATATGTTTTACTTATTCACATTAAGTTTAGGGCCCTTCTAAATTAAATGGATTTAATTGTGCCTTATTTAGGGTGTTGTAAAGTGTATCTTTATACTTCCATACTAATTTAGGGCTTTATTAATTAATTAAGGTTAATTTTCCTTAATTGGCCCCTTTAATTCAAATCAAAGCCTAATTAAATGCAAATTCTGAGAGATAAAACCCAGCATTCATAAATTCCATTACACAACACTTAATTTTGGAAGGTGTGTGTCCTAGGTAGATGACCTAGGATCCATTCGCCACATGGTGAATGGGTCCTCACATGGTCCTAGGACCCTATTTTCACATAATATTTAACATTTTTTGAAGTGTGTCCTAGGCAAGTGACCTAGGAACCATTCACCACATGGCGAATGGGTCCTCACTTAGACCTAGTACGTACCCCTCTTTGAAATATGTTTTTGGTGGTATTTTAATGATTTCAAATCTACAATTCAATGTCGACTTGTGATATTTGAATTTTTGGAATTAATCTTAATATATGTATAAATAAGAGGTCATTTCACTATGTTTATGTAGACACTTAAAAATTTCTTGAATGATATCATGCACTCGAATCTGATATACTAACATTGCTTCATCCTGAAACCCATCCTCTTTTTGCTTAATTGATTAAATTAGCCTACCTATTTAATTAATTATGTTAATTTCATCTATTAATCTAATTGACCTAATTAGGTTAATTCACCCCTTTCATGCTAACCTTTCGTCCTATGAAATTGGATAAATCAAATTATCTAATTTAATCCCTAAGTCCTCTTATTTAATTAAATAACCCTAAGCTATTTAAATAAATATCATATCACTTCCCCCTTTTCATTAAATAAGTTAATTATTTGATGATTATCCTAATTTGCATAATTTGCATAATTGAAACTTCATTTAATTATCAAATTACTAATTAAATCTATTCCTCCCACTTGCAAGGGAATATTCCTCCTTTGCACATTTATCTAAAATGAATATTCTCATAGAATATTCCTTCCCCTTTTGCATAATTAAATTTGGTTTTAATTAACTAAATATCTAATTTTCCTCACCTATGAGAATATTCTTTGAGAATATTCTCTTCACTCATTTGAAAAAGGGAATATTCCTTTTTCTAACAAACTTTCAACAAAGCTTTTTGTGCAAGTTTTGAAAGTGTGTTTGTTTGGATGAATGTAAGACCTTGATTAAATATCAACTTGCATTCTTAACCCTTGATGGGAATCCATGATCCATGCCTCCATTTTCCTTCAATTCTGACCATTGATTAATCCTTTCAATCTTGACCATCAGTTTTACTTTGCCTATTCTATAAATAGAGCTTTCATATATTGAATAGGGATCCATCTTTTAATAGTAACTTATGTTGTTAAAATCACTCTCATCTTGCATACATATTTAGCTTTTTTAGTTTAAATCTTGCATTATTAGCTTAGAGCATCTATTAGTGGCTTCCATGGTAACTTAGTTGCATCCATTTAGTATATTTTGAAACTAGGGTTTTAATTTTTTGAATCTTGCATATATTTAGAATAGCTTTGCATACACTCACATCGATCATCATAGCATTTATCACGTTAAAATAGATTTAATCCTATTTTACAATGCATCTTTCATCGATTTCATCAATTCTCTTCAATAGAATCGATTAAAACAAGCTCATTATCCAAGGGATTGGGAAAGGTTCACCATTCCACATCAATGTGACACCACTCCCACAATAGGATACATTTCAATGTCTTAGATTAGATGTTTGTTAAGCTTTCATGTTTTAAATTGTTAGTTTTAATGGCTTCTTTGTCTTTGTTTAAATTGAATGATCTTATTGGGACCGATGCATAGTGTCCTTGTGATACGTCAAAACCCTTAGATGTTTCTAAGGGTTGGGAGGCCTCTTAATCGAGTGAATCACCGTGTGTATAGCACCACTTTATCCTGAAATTCCAAATTACAAACCTTGTTATTAGTGGCTCACCATTTCCTCTGAAGCATATTTTGAAGTAGTACATTGGAATAGCACAGTTTCAAGAAGTTACTTACCATGTCCGGTTTTTGCTTGAGGCAATAAAGCAAATAGGGAAGGGACTCTTTTTCTTGGCGCATCAAGACGTTACATTTCCTTGACATAGCCTATTTGTCCATTCCATATTCTCAGATTAATCATCTCTCAGGGGATGATGGTAAGCCTACTAAGAAATACACACCCAAGCTAGGATTGTAATTGCTTGTGAGTCAGTTTAATACTTGTTTGGTTCCAAAACATTGCAAACAAACATCAACAAGTTTATCAAAATTTCAAACCCTTTGGTCTAAGTATGGATACCCTTTGAAAATCCTTGATATTGATGCTTGTCCTAAGGATTCTATCCTTAGAGACTTCTAAATATTTTGGCTTGTATCTAAATCCATACTTTCCAAAGTTAACCTAGGTAACTATGCCCCTAACCTTATGATTCTCACATAATGGACTTTCTGAAATGAATGATGTTTTTGACATAGACATTTAGTTTGAAACTTAAGCAAGACATTTGTATGTGATAAAAATAACTTCATTAATCCAACATTAAATCAAATGAACACCCCACATTGATGTATGTTCGAACTTTGACTCCCCAAGACAAGAAAATTGAGACAAGGAAAATATTGCAAACATTGAGTCCAAAATCATTGAGTTCTATTGTCAAAACCATTGAGTTCCACTTTACCAAAATCATTGGGTCCTTAGGGTTTTTTGAGTCCAAAATCATTGAGTTCTATTGTCAAAATCATTGGGTCCTATTTCCAAAATCATTTGAGTCCTATTTTACCAAAATAATTGAGTTCTTGGAGTATTATCACTTTAGAGGTATAACATTTTTCTCACTACCTTGGTCTTGCAAAACAAAGGTTCACTCTAGGTTAACATTTTGGATCAAACATTTCATCCACCCTTCATCATATTTCACATATCACTTCACTAAACTTTGTAATTTTTTTGACATACCAACACTTTGAACTTAGAGTCATCTATCAACCCAAACCCTAACTTAGCTACTTTGTGTGTGAAATGGATCCTTTTTCATGCATTAAGTTAGTTATCACCTTTGTGGACTAGTTTATCTTGAAAGGTCACAAGTCTACCTTGAAAGATTTACAAGTTCATTGTCATCTTTATCCATAACATCAAAACATCAAACCTATGGTCAAAAGTGTTGTCCCAAAAATTTGCAAAGATCACTACCCACATCATTCATCCTTTTCATCTCCCATTCTCACCACTACTCATCCCTTTTACCAAAATTTGAGTCAACTAGAGAGTTTAAACATTATAAATCTCAACACACCTCTCATCATTGTTGACCCACAATCCATGGTTACAACAAGATCACAACATAAGAGAATCATGGAAGAAACCAAAGTCACATCCACCACAAGTGATCCAAATCCACAAGAATTTGATCCAAGTAGCCATTCTACCCCTTTGCAACCACCACAAAATACATTGAGGTATGAGGTAGAAGATGTCACAAACAACCCACTTGAGCTTACTAAGAAAGAACTCCTTGAGTACAAATGAAGTCATCAACCCTTAGAAAATGTGGCTCCAACTTTTGTCACACAAAACTTGACACAAGGATTAACCCAATCTACAAATCAATTAACTCCATCCCTTGTGCCAAGTCAACCCTAAACATCTAGTCTTGCAACTAAACTAGGAACCAACCTTGGTCTCACTTCATGTCTAGGAACAAACACAACTTTGGGTATTCACAACACGACCATTCTATTAACCACCAACCTTCCCCAAAACACAAGTTGGACACAAAAATTTGGCAAACCACTTACATTCCATGACGCTACAATGACCTCAAGATTTCGAGTGCAACCATCTTCATCCATCACCACAAATACCCCAAGTGTGCCTAACGTGAGACAAGGTAATGTGAACCAAGTGCCTCAAATAGGACAACAAGAGAAATTTAACACCCTCATGCAAGGGAAACCCTTAGTGAGTGGTTCCAACAACCCATTGGCACATCAAAACAAGTGGTTACCCAAACTACTCAAGTCAATCCACCATCCACATCAAACCCCTCCATCACCAACACAAATCAAAATAACACCTTGGTCACAAACCCCATCAACCAAGGTAATACCTTCGTCCCACCTCAAACAAAACAAGGGAACCCTTCACACTTTCGTCAAGGGAATCCTTTCAATCAATGGGCTCAAGGTCCTAATGTGCCATTACCATCACAATACCAAATGGTGTCATCCTCATCGTTACCCTTGGTCCCCCACGTCATGCAAAATCAAATGGGACCTCAAACTTACATTCCTCCATACCAATCCACCATTTTACAAGGAATGTTAAACCAAGTTCACCCCCAACCTCTCATCATCAACCCACAACCCACTCAAACCATAACACTCAAAACCCAATGCAAATGTCCCTGACAATAAAATGATCCTACATTGCAAGCACATGCTCTAGCCTTGCAACAAGAACAATAGACATATCAACAAGTCATCCAACAACAAGCCCAACAAGTAGCCTTAACAGCACAACAACAACAACAAGCCCAACAAGAAGTCTTAGCAGCACAACAACAACAAGTCCAACAAGCAACCTTAGTGGCACAACAACAACAACGAGCCCAACAAGTAGCCTTAGCAACACAACAACAAGTCCAGCAAGTTGCCTTAGCAACACAACAATAACAATTCCAACAAGTCACCTTAGCAACACAACAACAACAATAATCCCAACAAGCCGCCTTAGTCATGCAACAACAAGCTCAACAACAACAAGCCCAAAAACAAGCATTGTTTGCTCAACAATGCACACAACAACAACAAATGCTCGCACAACAACAATAACAGGGTTTATACTATAATCCTTAGCAAAACATCGTCAATCCAAATATGTTAGGAGCATACATACCTCCACCACCATCACCTCCACAATATCAAACTCCACCCTACACACCATACAATGTCTTGTCATATCAAAATCCCACGTACAATTCATCCACCTTCTCACAATATGTTCCTCCACCAAGCCCGCAAGATGACATGTCATCACAACTCAAGATGCTCACGCAACAAATTTAGAGCATCCAAATGGGGAAAATGAAGAAACCCCATACACAACAAAACTTGTGTCCGTACCTGTTTGATAGAAACATCACAATGTTACCTTTCCCTCCCAGTTTTGAGGTCCCTAAATTTGATAAATACAAAGGGAGGGGAAATCCTATGAATCACATCAAAGAATCCAATGTCATGTGTATGGAGGTAGCCTATAGTAATTCCTACTTAATGCGCCTCTTTCCACAAAGTTTGACAGGCGCAACCATCGATTGGTTCTCGTAGTTGCCTCTAGGCATCAAAACCTTCCAAGAAATCATCGATAAATTCATAGACCATTTCTCCTTCAATATTGACATGGATGTAAGCTTAGAAACATCACCTTGTTGTTCAGATTGCATCCACGTTGAAGACAAGGCTTTGGGGCACGTTGCATACAGTTTGCATGAATTAAAGAGTCATGTTTATCCCTAACATGAAGGTTGTATGTTTCTGCCCCATTTACCCACGTTGCAGCTGAAAGGAGGTTAAAAATAAGTTGCACCACGTTGCATAATCAATGGAGCATTAAATAGGGCATGTGGGATAAAGCAAAGCTGAAAGGAGGTTTTTTATCTTTCTTCTGTTAAATCTTCACATTCCTGAAGAGTAGCATTCCTCTTGCTTTATCTGAACATTTATTTTTCTCTTACCTTATTGGTTTGTTGAGTTTGTTACCCTATTCTCATTCATAAAAATGATGAGCAACTCTTTTATATCTACATCATAAAGGGCTAGAGATTATAGGGTTTTTCAATGATAAAAGTTAGCTGAGTACTATAAATCATCATTGGGTGAAGTCAATAGAAGAAATTAATCCAAACAATGTTACCTTCACCAGTCAAGACATTGCAAAAGGCAATGGCTATTTGGGACTGAATTGATTGATAGTCATTGACACAATACTATGCATAGATCATAAAGATTGTGGGGTAGATCTAAATGTAGTAGTTTTTTGAATATAAATGCAAAGTGTAGTATGAGGGCTAGCTATAAGTTAGGGCATGACTATCATAAGTCATAACTATGTAAAGGTAGTGTCTTGGATAGGCATCAAAAATACAAGTTACCCAAATGAATACAGTCATGAAATCAAGGCGGTCACCTCTGCTCTATTATAGAAGATAGTGACCATACCCAAGAATAGTTTTAGGATGACAGTGAGTTTTGACAAAGGCACGAACTCCAAGACACAACCATCATGTGAATTGGTGCATTCTAAAATGAAAAAAACTACTCATGAGGACTCATGAGGGTAGTCAATACATGTAGAGGTTGAATTTATAATAGCTTACATATATGCCAAAAAGATGAATTGTGACAAGAATATAAAGGATGAGGAGCTAAGTTTAGATTGTAGGCTAAAGATAAGTTCATGACAACCCTACACAGTGACAAACATTGCAAATAAAATCACAGTTTTATGAGAATCAATAACTAGGACACTCATTTATGACTGTGATAAGAATGCTATAGTGAGATAATGAGCATTCAAATCAAGAATGAGGGATGGTGATGAGAAATTCTTATCACATGTAGTAGGAGCAAATCAAGAAAATTGGTAAATGATGGAAATATTAGCTCTCACACTCAATTTGCAGCAAGAGTAATCTTTGTACAGTGAAAGAAGGTCCTAATATGAGAATACAAAAATGCATTTGGAAAGAGTGTAACTGTAATGTGAAGGAAATCCTGAATGAAGATGCCATGAATGTGAGGAGTGATGAATATTGATGATTACTAGGGTTCTTGGATCTTCTATTCTTTAGGTCCAATCATTGCAATGAAGGGACAATGGTTCAAGACAATATAATCATTCATGAGCAATGAAAAAGGTAGTTTAGATGGACTGTATAAAGATAGTTAGTTGATTGTGTGTTCACTATCATCTTTTTTAAAGGGGTTTGATGACAGCTATGTGTCTATGATAGCCATCTGTAAAGGCAATAATTTTTTAGTCACTTTTAGCTATTAGTTACATTTGTCATAACCACCATAAAGACTTTAAATTGGTATGCACAAATTACAGTCTAATCAAAGTATGGATTAGCATTTTTAGACCATCTAATCACATGAATTGAAGGCAGATTCCACACTATCAATGGATGGTGTTGAGATCAAAAGGATAGCATGACAATCCTACAAAGGATAATGCTTGGAGGGAAAGTCAAGAGTACAGTCAAACTGAACCTTTGAGGGTAGCAATGTTGATCAATGGCAGTGGTAAGACAGTCATTTGAAGATCCATCAAAAGGACAACTACATTGATATGGCATTCACAATCAGCATAATAGTTTTCATGAAGGTTGTTGTGCAAGTTAATGAACAACAGTTGATCACAGTCAAGAAGGATAACATTGAAACCTTGAGGGCAGCAAAAGGAGAGATGAAATTGTGTTGTATAAGGACAGGTTAAAGACAACTCATGGTATATACCTTGTGATTGGTGGAAAACTATGATAGAGGATAGACCTATGAAATGATAGTCCAAAGATATATAGAGTAGTCATAATGATATTACATAAAACAATTATGTTAATCATGGTGCCAACACCTAATATGTAGAAGAGAGAAAGAAGACAATGCTCTCCAAATGAAGAAAATGGTGAAAATGACTGTCATAATGTTAAACGTCAAGACCTATGAGAGTGGTGATAGTTTTGAAAGACAAGTCAGCAATCCTGACTAGGGGTAAACTAGAAAGTTAAGATAAGAATTGATATTCTTGTTAGATTAGAAAGAGTCTTTTAAACTAACAGGAGTTCTTATGATTCATGACTTCTTATGAAGAAAGTGTAGTGATCAATGGAAAAAAAAAAGGACAATGCTATACATGGTAAAAATTTGTTCATGTATAAGAGTACAATCTTGAAGTATGTAAGAGTGATAACATAATGGTGTTGAGATCAAAAGGATAGCATATGACAGTCATAACTTTATGGTTAGATGTCAAGCTAAAATGAGGTGTGAAGCCTATGCATGAAATGGATAGAACAACTTCAACCTACAGGGCATTATGAAGGCTTCTATAGAGTTATAGCTATAGGGCAATCCCATTGTTAATGCTAAGAATCAGACTTTAAGGAGAATTTGAAGGTCATCATTTTATTATGAAGACAGTTCATATGCTAATCCCTGCACAAGATGACAATTAAATGAAGTCATGTTATGAAAAAAAGAGATCAATATGCCATGATTGACCATTGGATGAGAGAAACAAAGTCAAAAGTGACAGCAAAATAAGACAAGATGCAACCACAGTCAGATACAAAGATCAGAGGTAAAGACACCTATAGTATGCAAAAAGACTGTCATAAGAGGGCAACATATGGTGCAACAACATGATAAGTTTTCCATATAAAAATCGAGCAAGATAGTAGGAAGAACACTATAGAAAAAGCATGAAAGTCTTGGTGATCTGCATGGTCAATAGTGACAATCTTCAAAAAAAGCTCAATCTTCACACTGAACTAATTAAGAAAAATCTTGGCACATCTTGGTTCCATGCTCTGGAACTTGTTCATTCGATTGGTATGATGCTCTGAAACTTTACGAGATCTAAGTGAAGGATAAGTATTATACTTAGTTACTATTAGTATCTTTGTACGTGTCCTAGATGAAGGTGTTAAGTAGTTTTGGAAGTGTGAAAAGGGGGGTTATCAAGTACATGTGGATAAGGGTCTTAAAAGCATTTATGAAGAGGTTGAGCAGTTTGGGCTTCTATGAGTATTTAAGGCACAACAATTGGAGCTTTTGAAAGCAGCAGTTGCAAGCATTAAAGGAAATTGGGGTGACTTGGACAAAAGTTGAGAGAATATAGGGGCAGTTGCAAATATCTAGGGAGTTGTTCAACCTAGTTTATGGGCAGTTGAGAGCATATAGGAACAAATTTAATATTTGTAGTGATAGAAGAGGTTAAGAGAAGGCTTCTTCAACACTCTAACACCTTTTTGGAGCAGTTTAAAGGGCTAAAAAGGAGGGATTATTGTTTTGGACGACCAAAGGAGATTGACTCAACAAAATGGAGTAAAGACTTATCCTTTTCTCCTCAACACATGTTCTTATCTTCTAGTAAGCTATTGCACGACTATAAGGCTCATCTTTCAGGCCTTTTTTCAGTTAGTTCTTGCATTTTGTTTTGTTGTAGGTTGTAACTTTCTCAGTTCTTCTTAGCAAAAATCATTGTATTGTAACTCAAAACCAGTCAAACGTATGACTAAATTTCTTTCTTGTAATTTCAACTTTCAAGCAATGAAGACAATCTATTTTGGATCAACACTTGTGTAATGCTTCTTTGGCATCAATTTTAGGTCAATTTCTACCTTTTATGTGGCTAATTATATGTGTTTTATTGGTTCATTTTGTTGTGTTTTATCTCAAAACCTCAAAAAATGATCAAAACATACACTTGTAAACAGATTCAAGCATATTCAAACAGGTTGTAAACTGTGGTAAAAACTTATTGGGTTTTTTTGGTTGTGAAATCTCTCATTTTCCTTCTAGGACATCATCAATTAGTGCCCTTTTTATGAAATATTGATGGGTGATATGTTAAAATACATAGGTTGTGCAATAGAAATTCTTTTTAAACCATTGTAAGTCTAAAACAACAAGTTATAGGTCTGAGAAAACATTTTGGTGCATCACCTAGTTAGTTGTAGTTAATCATTTTTAGGTATTTCAAGTTATTTTCAGTCTCCTTACCCTTTTCCTTCAAAATAAGTAGGATTTATCAAGTTCTAGGTGAGCAAGAGGAACCAACCTTCTTTGGAGGTTCACTCCAAGCTTTAGGCAACCCACAGGCTTAGGAGTGTTCCCATGTGTCAATAGGTAGCTAAGTTGATAGCTTAGCTTCAGGTACATACTTTTTTGATAATGAGAAGAATTGTACACTCTCAAGAAAAACAAAGGAGAATCCTTTGCTAACTTCCTACAAAGGCGGAGGCAAAGAGCAAGTAAAAGCAAGTGGCCCATTCTCAACGGGAAACAAGTGGGGATTATTATAGCAAATGTTGATCCAGATCTATCCTTCGACTTAAATATGCAATGTATCACTTCTTGTGATGAGCTTGTCCCTAGGGCCCTTAATGTCGAGAGAGCCCTAATCTCACAAGGGAACACACAAGTGTATAAAGACAACCACCCATACACTAGTTCAAATGACACGCCTGACTTTTGGGCCAAAAACAAAAATGTTACTAGTGATGGTCTTGTTGATGCAAAGGTGGTCTTAACTGTTCCTAGGAAAACAAATGTTGGCAACACAAGGGCAGACAATTGAGAAGAGGGGGTGAATCAGTTGTCACAAAATTTCAAACTTATTCAACTTATTAACCTTATTCTCAGAACTGATCAATAATCATGAAAACATAAATGAACAACACATCAGAAACACACATAACACCAAGATTTTTACGTGGAAACCCTATTAGGGGAAAAACCACGATGGAGGTCAGTCCACAAGATTATACCCTGTTAAAAGTATAAGGAAATATGAATGGGGAATGCACATGCATTTAGGCACACTGCCTAGAGCTCATTGCTCAATTACAAAAGGAAGACACACTATCTTACAGAAAGATTCTGATTACATCCATCAGATTTGAACTGAGAAAAATAGCATATGCTAATGCCTGATTACAGTTTCGGTTAAGCTCATGAAAAATTCTTCACTCTTCTTCACACTCTGCTTTGCCTTCATATGATGTGAACAATATTTGCACATAGGACTCGTACACTTCACATACACTTCTACTCTCATACACTCTCATCCCTTCAAATGATAAAAAAAATCGCTTATATATATATATATATATATATATATATATATATATATATATATATATATATGCAACAAGAAATTACATCACTACAAGTCGGCTTCAACAAAATAATAAAAAGAATATAAACAGTTAGCCCAAATCAATAAAGATTATTCATGCGAATCAACCAAGGTCGGCCATAACATAGTGAAGACCCAAAATAACATCCTCAAACATGAACCACTTCAATTAATTACTCCTTGAATATCCACAATGCGCTACAAACACCTTGTTGGCCAAGAACATGAAAAACATGAACACGCAAGAGAAAATCTTGGATCACAAGCACAATGATCAATGCGGACATGCAACACAAATAGAGAATGATCTAGAAACATCCAAAAACATCATGAATCAGCAGAGAAGCATCTGAAACACCTGAACTTATTGAAATCACATAATCTTCATTTAGGAACACCAACTGAAGTAACAAAAAAATTGTCAAAATACAAATCTTCATAACTTGATCAAATTTTCACGCGGATCTCTGAAACTCGACATGGATAATCTAGATATACTTGAAAAGAAACCCTTTAGTCCACAACCTTTGAACAAAAACGTATTGAACTCATCGACAGACTGAACTTCACTTCTCCACTAACAACCTGCAACTCTTTTTATTACAATTTTCTCAATATCCTCGACATATACAGTTTCAAAAGAATTAATGCTAATAGTGTTGACATCAATGACAACCACATATTAGCAACACAACCACAACTTCCAACAATCTCCCCCTTTGGCATTGATGGCAACACATGATGTGAAAAACACCATCAACGCAACAACACTTACTCCTCCTTAGGTTTTGACTCTTCTCTCCTCAACTCATCCACATAACTCTTCTCCTCACAAGGTTTTTCTCTCCTAGAATTTTTTTCCCATTACTCTTCTCCCCCTTTGACATCAATGACAAAGATCTCTTCTATACAAGCTCTAAACCACATATATGAACATTTGACTACTCCCCCTGAGTAGCAACCACCACAACATCAATCCAAATCAAAATATGACCATGAAATGCACAGATTGATGCAATTCAATGCATCTTAGTTCTGATTATGAGGGGTAATCACCCCTAACTTCCCTTTGAGATACTGAAAAGTATCTTTAGGCAATGACTTGGTAAAGATGTCTGCAATCTGCTCCTTAGTAGGCACATACTCCAATCTGACTTCCTTTTCACTTACTTTCTATCTCAAAAAGTGAAACTTGATAGATATATGCTTGGTCTTTGAATGAAGCATCTTATTTTTAGAATTGTTAATAGCACTTGAGTTATCACGTAATATAACAATAGGCTCATCATACACAACTATGATATCCTTCAACATCTGCTTCATCCATAATACTTGAGTACAATTATTAGGAACAACAATGTATTATGCCTTTGCATTAGATAAAGAAATAGAATTCTTCTTTTTACTTAACCATGAAATTAGCTTCTTTCCCAAGAAAAATGCTCCACCACTAGTACTTTTTCTGTCATTCACATCTCCTGCCCAATCAGTATTAGTAAAGGCACTCAAAGTAAGATCATCATCTTTAGGATACCAAAGGCCAAAATCAACTGTTCACTTCAAGTATCTGAAAATCCTCTTCATAGTAGTCACATGAGATTCTTTAGGATCAACTTGAAATGTTGCAACAATACATACAACATTCATGATATCAATCCTAGTTTGAGTCAAATAAATCAATCCACCAATCATTGATCTATATCTAGTCTGATTTGCCTTCGGAGAATCATCATCTATTGTCAACTTGCATTTGGTCACCATGGGTGTACCAACTGGCTTTCAATCTTCCATACCAAATTTCTTTAGCAATTCTTTCACATACTTGGATTGAGATATAAAGATCCCTTTGTCTAACCGAGTAATTTGCAATCCCAAAAAGAATTTCATCTCTCCAATCATTGACATCTCAAACTCACTCTGCATCTCATCAACAAACTTCATGCATAAGCTATCATCTCCTCCCAAAATGATATCATCAACAAAGACTTCCACAATCAAATCTTTATTATGATCAATCTTGAAATACAAATTACTATACTATCAGTAGTACCTTTGTTAAATCTAAGCTTCAACAAGTACTTATCCAATCTGGCATACCATGCTCTAGGGGCTTGCTTGAGTCCATACAATGCTTTCTTCAATTGAAAAACCATATCTCCCTGATCAATCAACTGAAATCCATCTGGTTGCTCAACATAAACTTCTTCCAATTTTCCATTTAGAAAAGCTGACTTGAGATCCATCCGATAAACCTTGTAGTCTTTATAAGAAGCCTAAGCAAGAAACAATCTCACAGCTTCAATTCAGGGGCAAAGGTCTCTTCAAAATCAATACCTTCCATCTGTGAATATCCCTTACACACTAGTCTCACTTTGTTTCTAACCACTTCACCTTGCTCATTCAGTTTGTTTCTAAAGACCCATTTAGTTCCAATTACATTTTTATCCTTAGGTCTGGGAACAAGAATCCATGTATCATTCGTTTCAATCTATTATAGTTCTTCTTTCATTGCTTCAACCCAATGTTCATCTTTGCATGCTTCATTCACATTGTTAGGCCCAGTCTTTGAAATTAAACAGTATTCTTCTACAATATTTCTCCTAGTTTGAACACCTTTGTTCTTATCACCTATGATCTGATATTTTGAATGATTCAATCTTACATACCTCAGAGTCTTAGGGAATTCTTGAATTTCAGGCTCTTTTGATCTCTCTTCTGCACTTTCACCAGTTTCTTCTTCTTGATCTTCTTGATTCACTAGAATGATTTGAACTTGATTTGAAGTCTGAACTTGATTTCCTTTGTTTGTACTGTCATTCTGATCATCAAAATCATATCCATAGGTTCTGGATGGTGTAGCTATGTCTTCATCAACCTTGACATTTGCACTTTCAACCATTTTCTTCAATCTCTTATTGTAGCATTGGTAGGCCTTGCTTTTAGTAGAATAACCCAAAAAGATACCTTCATCACTCCTAGCATCAAATTTTCCTATATCTTCATCTCTTTTAATATAACATTTGCTTCCAAAGATCTTGAAATATCTAATAGTAGGATTATGACTAGTCCATAGCTCAAAAAGGGTCTTACTAGTATCACCTTTTATTTGTACCCGGTTAAGTGTGTACGCATCAGTACTCATAACTTCTCTCTAGTAGATATGAGGAACATTTCCGTCCAACATCATAGTTCTAGCAACATCTAGAATTGTCATGTTCTTCCTTTCCACAACTCCATTTTGTTGAGGGATCCATAGTGCAGATAATTGTCACTTTATTCTATGTTCATCACAAAAAAATTAAATTAACCAGAAGTGAATTCACCACCTCTATCTGATCTCAAACATTTAATCTTCAGACCTGTCTTTGTCTCAACCATAGCCTTTAAGATCTTGAACTTTTCAAGAACTTTAGATTTCTCCCTTAAGAAAGCAACCCACATCATTCTTGAATAATCATCAATAAGCAACATGAGGTACCTATATCCTTGTAAACTTATGAATCTAGAAGGACCACACCAATCAACATGCACAAGCTCCAACAATCCATTTGAATTATGTTGTTTTCTCCGAAATGAAATTCTAGTTTGCTTTCCTAACTGACATTCCTTGCATATGGCATTAGTAGGTTTCATCAACTTAGGAAGATCTCTCACAACCTTAGTAGAACTTATCTTGACAATATTATCAAAGAATCTCAGGAGTATGGTCAACTTCCATATCCTGAGGAGACTCTTGGTCTTCATTGTCTGTTTCCATATGAGTGCCCTTAGATCTCATGAATGCATCATCTTCTTCAAATGTAACATCCCTGCTGATCTCAATCAACTTCTAACCTGGAATGTACACTTTGTAGGATTTTGAAGACTCATTGTAGCCCACAATATTCCCTTCTTTCCAGATGGTTCCAACTTTGTCCTTTTATCTTTAGGTGAATGAACATATACAGGACATCCAAAGATTCTTAAATGACTTACTTCTAGCTTCACCCATGTGAATGCTTCTTTAGGAGTCATGTTCTCCAAAATGCGGTGAGGGCTTCTATTCTGAACATAAACAATTTTCCTAGATGCTTCAGCCCAAAGGAAGGTTTGCATATCTTGATCATGAATCATGGCTTTGGTTACTTCTACAGTAGATCTGTTCTTCCTTTCTGCAACACTGTTCTGTTGAGGATTGTAAGGGACACAAAACTCCCTCTTAATCCTAGCTTCAATGTAGAAGTTATGAAAGCTTCCAGAGATGTATTCTCCTTCATTGTCGAATCTCAGAACTTTGATCCTCTTCCCAGACAAGTTCTCTACTCGAGCCTTAAATTCTTTGAACCTCTCAAGTACTTCCTCAAATTCTTTAGATTTCAAGAAATAAATCCAAGTCTTTCTAGAGTAGTCATCAATGAAACTAATGTAATACAAGAAACCACTCAAAGAAGCAACAGACATTGGGGCACATAAATCAGAATGAACAAGGTCTAAAATACATTTAGATCTACTCTCACTACTATGAAATGGACCTTTAGTATTCTTACCCAATGCGCAACCTATGCAAGTGTCTTCATGCTCCTGGTTAAGTTTAGGAAATCCTATGACCATCTTCTCCATGGTTGGTAGTGCTCTAAAGTGAAGGTGAGCAAGTCTTCTATGCCAAAGCTCACATGAACTTGATGAATCATGCAACAAGGCCTAAAGTGGATGAGTGCAAAGTCTATAGAGATTCTCATGTCAAACTCCAATCATCCAAGTAGTCTTGATACTTGAGTTCTTCGGCCATGCAAGAACTTTACCTTCGGAGAATGCAACTTGATACCCCTTGTCCTCCAAGGAAGAGATAGAGACAAGGTTCCGCTTGATACCGGGAACAAATAGCACATCACTCAGCTATAAGGAGATGTCAGAATCTAGGTGAAGAGAGGAGGTCCCAACTCCTTTCACAAAATAACTTGCATCATCACCAATAATGACTTGAACACTAGAATCTCTCTCCACCAAATC
The DNA here is from genome assembly GCA_007258455.2 of Sequoia sempervirens. Classification (NCBI taxonomy): domain Eukaryota; kingdom Viridiplantae; phylum Streptophyta; class Pinopsida; order Cupressales; family Cupressaceae; genus Sequoia; species Sequoia sempervirens. The sequence goes on from VDFB02058242.1 coordinate 503,291,777, forward strand.
AAATAGATGCTCTCTAAATCTAGTGATGTGGTGAGAGGCACCATTATCAATCAACCAAGTGTTGTTGTATGTAGGCAGATTACTTTATAAGGCAGAATAGAATAGAAAGCCACTTGAATCCTTCTGCAGAGAGATCTCACCCACATCTGCAATTGAAGTATGTTGCTTAGGTCGGGTTGGACAATCCTTTGCATAGTGACCAAACTTGTCACATCTAAAACATTGAATGTGGGAGAGGTCCTTCTTCTTCTTAGATGTAGGGGCACGATCTGATCCTTTATCTCTATTCCTCTTGTAGTATCCTTTCTTCCCTTCTTTTCCTTTCTTCTTCAAGGATTGAGCGGAAAGAACATGAATGTCTTCATTTGTAGAGCTTTGTTCAATGCCTCTCGCAACCAACCTCGACTCTTCTTGAATACAATCTGCCCTCAAATGATCAAACTTAGGAAGTTTTGATCTCCCACTAATTCCTTGAATGAATGGATCCCAAGATGGAGGAAGACCATTAAGAGCCAGCATAGCCAAATCCTTGTCATCAACAATATGTCCAATGGTAGAGAGTTGATCCCTCAACTCGGTGATCTTCATGAAGAATGTGATGACGAAATCTCCTTTTTCCATCTTGATATGATGAAGTTGTTGCTTTAATGCAAGAGCTCGACTTGTGTTATTGATCTCATATATCTCCTTCAAGGTCTTGAACATCTCTCTTGCTGTCTTCAACTTGGAGATGATTGGCACAATGTGGTCTTTCACAGAATCAACCAACATCTTTTTCGCCTTAGTGTCATTCCTCTTCCATTGTGACTTCTCATTCTCATTAGTTGGTTCAGGAAATTCACCCTCTAGGAACTTAGCTAACTCATTTTCTTCCAAAGCGAGCATTACTCTAAACTTCCAAGATGTGAAGTTGGCAGCACCCTCGAGTCTATCTTCGATCTTGAGCTCGTTCACCAACTTGACGATAAGATAGATGCAAGAGAATGAGAATAAGAGAGTATGAAAGCGTTGCTTATGAGAAATCTAATCACGATCTTTCTTATACCCACTCCGATACCATGTTAGTTTTATGTTCAGATAATAAATGTAGAAATTTAATTCAAAATCAGACACAATAACACAACATATACCCTGGGAAAACCCTCCTCTTGGGGGAGAAAAATCTAGCAACAATATATCGCTTATATATTGAATAATAAACAATGATCTCTTTTACAATGAAGCCAATAAGGAGGCCAAACACAACACCAAGAATGATGTGATATCTCTTGCAGATAATATAACTCCTTTTATAAGTAAATCAACCTCCTTCAAAGCCTTCGATCTGCACTTGTATAAATTTGCACTTGATTGAAACTCGAACTATGTATATAATGAAAATCAATGTGATACAATGAAAGATGATCTTATATAAATACAAGAGAGGAAAAGAGGTCACAACTCTTCAAGTCTTCAAGTCATCCTTCTATCAAGAGTCACGTCTCCTCAAAACATGATGTCAGCCTCCAAGGAAAATCATGTCTTCTCCAAAGGTGGTGGATCAAGAAAGTCGGCTCCAAGAGATAAATAATTATTAATTAATATATAATGATGAAGTGCCTTTTCATCAAAAATTGCCTTATAAATTAAATAGTCGTTAGGCTATTCATTTAATTTGTTCTTCTTTGAATGATCTGGGCTGGAAGTAGAAGCCCGATGCTACCAATAACATCAACAAATAGAAGCATTGAATTTGTGAAATGATTGTAAAGAGTGATTTGAATTGAGAAGAAACTCGGTGGGCTTTGTTGACAAGATGCAAACCAAAGGGTTTAATTGTTGGAGGCAAAGATATAGTTCCTAGTTTGGAGAAAATACAAGAGAAGCAAATGGAAAAGAGTAGGGAAAAGTTATTGGAGATGACAAACATGTTAGAGTAAAATACATAATCACCTAATTAATTAATTAATCATCAATTAATTAATTAGGTCCCTTTTTTACTTTATTACACTTAAACTAAACTTAGGAGTGTTTTTCTATATTTAGGTCATGTGCTTTTTTGTCTCATAGCATAGGATGAAAACATTTGTCATGATCTAATGTAATCCTCACCTAGGGTTTCATATAGGATTTCTTTTTTCTTTTATAGGAATTCAATATTCATCATTGTAATAATCCAACATCCATAATTCAATTTTTTTTGGATCAATTCATTTCTCAAGGTTGCATAGCACAATCAATGGCTTTTTTGTTTAAAAATGGTATCAACTTTTTGTACCCAAGCTCGTGTTGTCATCTTCCCAGACCCATCAAAATCAGGAAAACTCAATTTGCCTACCTTCCTCCTGAGTTCATTGCGCTGCTCTTAGTTACCTCTACCAGGTCTATGTCTCAATGCTAAGTCTATGTACTCACGAAGAGAGACATCATGTTGGAAGCCTATACTAGCATTTAGCCCCTCCTTTCTAAGCTACTCCTGCAACTCAATCATTGAAGGCTCATTGGCTTCTTGTGTATCTTTTCTATTTGGAAAGATTGGCATCATAGGTCTTGACCCTATTTGTATGGTTCTATCGTTAGGAGTCCTGTTGTTGACTGAATTGTCTCCTTGACCATTGTATCCCCCATTCATATTGTTATTATTGTTGATCGAATTTCTTATCAACATATCCATCATATGTTTTAAATGTTGATTCGTTGCTCTTTGTTCTTCTACATGTTCTCTCATGACTTCATCACTTGATAGCTCTTCTCTTATTGGTTCTTCTTGATTAGGGATGCTCCCTCTTTTATCCCCCATTGTACTATATGATTCTTCTTCAACCTCCCAATGTGCTTTCAAAATTTCTGAAGTTGTTTCTCCTTTCAGAACTTGTGAAAGTTTGAATTGTTTTGTACCCTTTTCGCATTGTTGCACTCTCTTTTCTTCTCTTGTTGTGTACCTTTTTTTTTTTCACTCATGTACCCTTACAGGCTGGTAGGAACAATGGCTCTGATACCACTATAATGTCCCTAGCAAAATCTGACCTTGTTTTCACTTTCTCATGTCTTGGACATTTCGTCAAACAATTGTCTTGCAAAGTATGAACTTGCTGATTGTGTTTTCAGTTTGTTTTCTTTTTGTTTTGATTGATGCCAAAGATGTTTTGAATGCTTGAAAATCAATGCTAAAAGTCTAACAATGATAGTAATATGAAATACAAGTATTTTTGTGTTTTTCAAATGCATATAGATGACTGAAACTTATGCAAATTAACGACTACAACTGAGAAACATTTTTACGAACACTAGTCATGCATGCTAATATCAAGAGTATAAGACAAATATCTGATATGCAACACCTCTTTATAATATGATGCAAAAGGCTGAGTACAACTAATTTCAAGATATGCCAAGACTCGGCTTATAATTTCTCCAAATGATGCAACTACAATGCTCCTATATGACAACGACTTCACAATGATATAGCAATACAAAATATGATAAAAGAGCCTGGAAATTATATGTTGGTACGATTAAAGATGAAATGCAAACTTTTCCAGCAATGACCAACAATTATGAAGCCCCTAGGTGGAGAATTGAACCTCCCAAAGATGTCGCCCTTGTTCTGGAAGTGCAAACTCAACAAAAAATTATTACAGACCTTTTTCCACCTTCAAATATCTCCTAGAATGGTCACCTAGGTCCCAGGTGGAGCGCTCAAACACCCATAAGAAATTGAAGCCTCTATGATGCAATATGAATTAAATCATCCTCCTCTATGTATGTTGGTCAACCCAATGATGACAACAAATCTAACTTGAAATGACAAACAAATCTCTTCTACAAATCGTCCCAAAATGCTACAAACAATCTCCTCCAAAATTTGGCCAATGGCCACAAAATTTTACCAATGCAAGCACAAATAGGAAGTCTGTAGTAACTCCCTCAAATATCCAAGTACGGTTGATAATTCACAACTGAAATAGAGTCTTCAAACCCTCAAGCAGTCTGCTAAGCATTCAAGCTCACCAATGTAGTGTAAGATGTCAACAATTCCAGATGCCCAAATGCAAAGACAAAAGCTCCTTATAAAGAATTCTCATCAAGTCTCCAAGAAGCTTCTAGAATAAAATATTATTTTATTCTCTTAAGTGACTTTTTGATATTATTTTATTTTAATCACTTTATTAAATTAATTAAAGATAAGGTCACCTTTTAATATTTATTTATTGTGATAACCTTACAAATAATTAATTTAATATTCCATTTTAATTTAATTAAAATAATTAATTAGTCATCTTTATGAAATATCAATATTTGGACAACTTAATCAATTAATTTAATTAAATTACTTTGCCTCCAAATCAGGGACATGACACATGTCAAAGTAAATGACATCTTTTTTAGAATCTGGGTTCACTCAGCATAACATTGGCAACAAAACCCATGTTCCAGAAATTTTTGAGAAAATTGCCCTGATACTTCTTACTTTTTTAAGTACTGTACTTTTTTTGAAGATTCTTTTGCATGCTAGTGAAAAAGTCAACTTTTCAAAAAATGAAGAATCTAGGTTTGATTAGCTCTCAAGCAACAACAAAACCCATATGCTATACTTTTTCGAGAAAAATTTCCCTCACAGGCCCTGTTGCCCCCTACTACTTTTGTTTCAAAAAGTCTTCTGCTTAAAATTACATTCTCTACAAAACCCATGTCTCATAATTTTTCATAAAAGTTGCCCCTCGACAGGCTATTTTTAGCCTCACCAGGAAAGTTGTCAAAACATAGCCGTGTTTACAATCAATACGCTAGTTTTTCAATATGCAATCCACTCAGACTAAATTCAAGACCAAATTAGTCTTGATTCACAATTTCATAAGAAAAGTTGACACTGATTTGCATCAAGCACATCCAGAGGGTTGATTCAGACAATTTGATAGGCATAGTCACTCAAAGTCCACATGGTTTTATACTTCGTATAGCTAATAGCCTTCCAAGGCTAGTTTAGAGGGTTGAATACCCTTGCAATTCTGCATGCATAGTGAGTTCAAGAGCATTTCTCATAGCTAGAGTATTCGTAGTCAAACTTCGTGGTTTCATCATGCAACACTCTTCCATTGAGAAAAACATGAAAAGTGTCAAGAGCATTAAGAGCGTCACGAGTGTCAAAAGCATCAAAAGCGTAAAGCTACAAAAGAAATAGAGGCCATCACTCCAGTTATAGAGCCGCTAGAGTTACCAGTCAGTAAACTCTCAATTTGAGTGTGCAGATATTTCCAGGATTGCTCAAGTTGTTGACAAGCAGTGAATTGACAATTGATACATGTGATGACCTCCAGATGATGAGGCAGTTAACAACTTCTTAGAGGAGTTAATTGCTCGAGATCACAATAAGTGAACATGACATCCCACCTCTTCAAGATAAACATTTGATATAGTAGTTAACTTGATTCCTCTTTCCAAGTTAACTCATTGTCCCACCTTTGTGCACATCTATTTTGGAGTCACCTATGTGGAGCTTTCAGTTAGGAATCAATTAACTGATGTATTTTTCTAGTTAACTATTAAGTTGCATACATTTAGGTTTAAGAATAAATCTTGCATTCCTGCAAGACTAATGTTAACTCAAGGAGATTTTAGGATTCCCTACTCCTTTGAGGTTTTATAAATAAGAGCACCCTTGCTCATTTGTTTTTCAACTTTTGTTGTGATAAAAAATTGTTGTGCCCACCTTGCCATGCAATATTGCTATTATATATTGGTTCACTTTGTTAATATTGTTGGTGTTACAATTCGCACCTTTGCAATGCGTATTGGCAAAAAAAAACTATGCATAGTGCGTAATGACTGCTCTTCAAATTAGGAGAGGAAGCTCCCTCTTTTGCTGATATGGATGAAAAATTAAATTATTCTAAATTTTATCTTTTTGACTCAGCTGGAAGAGGCACAAGGTTAAGAAAACCAATAAATTGCAGCTAAGGTTTTTCTCTAGTTTTGTATATCTTAACTACAAATAAACTAATTCTTAAACTATTCTATTTCCTCAAGAAAAATAGAGCATGAGGACTTAGGAGAGGGGAATTTTTAGATGATAAACCTTATACCAGGATTTCCCAAGGAGGAGGAACCCCTATTTGAGACGTAGGCTGATATGAAGGTTATTGGTAACAACATCAAACGACAAACTTTATTTCTAGATTCCCAAGGAGGAGGAACCCCTATCCGAGGTGTAGATAAGAAACAAGCTTATTGGAAACAACACTTAAACGACAATTTTTCTTTCTAAATTCCCAAGGAGGAACCCCTATCCAAGGTATAGATATGAAAGAAAAACTATTAATCACAACATCAAACAATAAACTCTACTTCTAAATTCCCAAGGAGGAACCTCTATCTGAGGTGTAGCTATGAAACAAAGCTTATTAATCACAACAAGAATAAAACCGGGACAACAAATTCCATAACGAGACATGCACACAATGAACGATCAAACAAGCATTATATATTTAACTAAGTGAACATATACAAAATATCAATATTGCATGGCAAGGTGGCACAACAATTTGTTATTACAACAAAATTTCTAAATACAATGTGAACAAATACTAAATAGCAATATTGAAGGAAAGGTGGCACAACAATTTGCTATTACAAGCAAAATTTTATTACAAATGAGCAAGGATGCTCTTATTTATAGAACTTCAAGGAGTAGGGAACCCTAAAATCTCCTTGAGTTTGCAATCAATCTTGCAAGCATGCAAGAGTTTATTCTTTAAGTCTAACTGTAAGAAACTAATCAGTTAACTAGAAAACAACCATCGATTAACTGAACTAAACTAAACTAAAATGGACGTGTGCAACATGCAAGTCCTTATTGAAATGAAATTCAACTGATAACTAACATCAATTAATTGGGTCCTAACTAAAAGTCCCACCTCCTCCCAAAGATATCCCGAAGATGAGATAGGCATGCATAAAATCAACAATCTGAACTCAAGAATGACATGGAATTGACTACTGCTTATGACTCTATCCTAGGGAATAACTAGAGATCCATCTATTTGTCTACTGCAAGCCATCATGGGCTATCACCTCTTCCATGAATTCGTTAACTGTCTAATATTCTGGCACTTTGACGCTATCCACAATGATAAACTGTCTGTTTAACTCCTCTCCATCCTTGATCATCTTCTGACACTCTTTGACTTCTGCAGCTAACTTTTCAAAGCTCGTTGCCATCACCAAAAAGTGATTCAACTTGGCCACCATAGGATCACCATCAAGACCGTGATACACCAAATTCTGGAACTTAGTTTGCACAACCTTGAAATCAACGTAGGTGCCATCTTCATGAAGATAATGGCACGAGATCTAAGTGACGAATCCGCTTACAAGCTTGAGTGCATTGGCGACATCTTCTCTGATTGCATCCAACTTTGTAGAGATTATTTCATATGTTTCCACCCTAAAGAGGTGTTCTCTCCAAGCGAAAAGCTTCCTTTTATATTCATCTGCTACAACGACGTCATAGGCAACTACCAAGTAAGAAATAAGAATCAAGTCCTTCGGTTTGCTCTCTGCCATAGTCAATTCAAGCCGCTGGATTCCTTGATGAAGATCATGTGCAACGTACCTCAACTAATACAACTCTGTGAGAAGGTATCTACCTACAATAATGAAATCCTCGATCCAATTGTTCAAGAGATTTCCATGATTAACTAACTGACCCATTTTCTGTTGATCTGCAGGTGTCTCTCGAAGTTGTGGGAGAATGGCTGCAACATTTGAGGTTCCATGAAGAAGATATGAAGTGTACGGATGGGGCTGCTTATTCTCAGCCTTGAGGAATGCCTTGTCTTCTCGTCCTTCATGAATCGCTCTTCAAGATTACTTGCGAAAACCTTAAAGAGGCTCACGTCCACATGTCGAGTGCTCCTACCAAGATTAGCTTTCACGAAGGTGAAATCACCAACTTCAACTTCATCTAGACTCTTGCCCTCTGGTGGTGTAGCATCTTCGACAATGATCTTTGCTTCAGGAGTTTTCTCTATGTGCACCTGCTTCTTGACCTTCTTGTTTGACTTATCATGATAAGGATTGCCAAACTCAAATAGATCAAGTTGATATGAAGGATTTTTCCTTCTTCCCAAAATCCTCTCGAGCCAACACGAGTGATCAATGTTATCTTCTCGAGGAGAAACTGTTGTTGTGTTGACCTTTGGTTGATCAACTGGTATTGAAGTTTCACGAACCGACAATTCTGGCTCTAAGTTAATATCAATCTGGATGGGAGGACTCAGAGAAAATGGTGAACCAGGAGATGAAGACCCGACTTCAGCTTGTACCACTGACTCTACTGGAACTTCTGGTGCCTTCTTGATCTTCATATGCTTTCTTGTGCTTCTCCCCTTTGTGTTTCCACTAACTCTAAAACCTTCAAGAGGTTTCATGATAACCTTAACTCTAGGTCTTGACCTTGATATAGAAGGTAGTGAAGAAAATACAACTAGCAGCTCCGCAATTGAAACTGCCTTCCACCTTCTCTTGTTGTCCAGGAAATACATGCTAGTCTTGATAACTCCTCTCGACAGGTCCTCCACTGAAATACTCTCTCTGGCATACCAATCCGGTTGGCGAAGTGGCTGGAAAGCAACTTGGTCCTTGACGAATGTGCCAAGTAACACCTCTTTGTCATCATCTTACAAACCCTCAACATCTTCTAACAAGAAATCAACAAGTTGAGGAAGAGTAAGTCTACAATAATGGCATCGGCGTACTTCAAATTCATTTTCGCAGTTGACCCAAAAGTCCTCAAGTGTCGGCCTATGTGACTAACTTCGCTCCAACCAAGCTACATAGTGACCCAGAGGATCATAGGAGCACTTCTCAGTGAGATACTTGAGACAGAGTTTTGACAACTCGTTGCTCATCAACTTGCAATCAACAGTTGTCTTACATTTGTAAATACCCAATCCAAAAGGAAAGGTGAATGCTTTCTTGTGCCAATTATGAGGAAAAGTATGAACATCGTGAGCCTGTCTTAGGAACTCCATGAATAGGACCTTGTCTAATGGGCATCTCGGTAGCATCAGAGGTTCTCCAGTGTAACCATACATTCAAATATATGTGAAGGTGGGAAACTGGATGAACCAACCCACCTAACTCTCCATTGTTGATTTTTCCTCCGCTGATATTCTGATATGCATCTCATTATCAAGGTCTCTAACTATCTTCATCAGGAAGTGATCATTCATCTGTTTGAAATCTTGTTTAGCCTTCGAGAACTCCAATTGATGGAAGTATTCATGTAATTGTTGAACGCCAAGGGTTCCACTGGTCTTCAAAGTTCTAAAATTGCCTTGAAAAGCAATTAAGTAGACAAGATAAGAAACCATGTGAAACTCATGGATTTTAAGGAATCCTATGATTTGTTGGTGAAGACACTCACTGATCAACATAGCCCAGGCAAAGTGTTCCTTATTATCGATAATCTGGGAAATGACATAGAACATCCACTGTCAAAAAACCTGAGCTTCCTCTGGACCTGTAATCCGGTTGAGCAAAGTTATCAAGATAGCAATCTCATCCTTGAACTCTCCACGCCCAACCTTCTTTGGCATGTTGGTTTTTTGTTCTTTAAGCCACCTTTGAGCAACCTTTGTCTAAGATCCTTCCTTGTCCTCCTACCATATCTTGTCGCATTCCTCTAGGACTATAGAAAAATTATTTGAGTAGGGTAGAATGGAAAAACATTTCTCGACGTCTCTCAGCTTGAGGTTGCAAATGACTCTTCCATCAGCTGATCTAATTTGTCTTGTGGATGAGTCATAGAGCTTAATGCAAGCAATGAAGAACTCAAGATCAAACATCATGATAGGAATAGATGTTGCTGCCAGCAAACCTGAACGCTCAAGATTCTTGATAGTCGTCTTGTTAATGCCTTCTAACGTGCTCAATTTGACCACTGGATAGACGTGACCCAAGTCTGTATCAGAGGTTTTCAAAAATTCATGAACTAAGACCGATTTGGCCTTGTATTCTATTAGGTTGAATTGCATTTTGAAAATCTGGATTTTTGACTGTAAAGTCGGATATGTTTGGACAACTTTTAGAAAAAGCTAAAAATGGCTCTGGATGAGGCTAAAAATTAGCCAATTGGGGAAGAATTTTAGGGAATTTTTCTGAAACATGGGTTTTGTAGAGAATTAAATTCTAAGCAAACCTAGATCATCAAAAACTCGAAAAAACAAGTTTTGCTAAGGCATGCAAAGGCTTTTCAGCTTAGAACTGTAGGGGCACTGGGGGCAATTTTCCCAAGAAAAACTAGCACATGGGTTTTGTAGGCGTTGATGAGCTGAACAGACCCAGATGATTCAATTTTGGAAAAAGTGAGTTTTTGGCCTGCATGCAAAAGAATCTTCGGAAAAAAAAGCACAATACTTCAAAATGTGAAGTAACGGGGCAATACTCTGAATATTCTTTTGCATGCGGGCCAAAAACTCACTTTTTCCAAAATTGAATCATCTGGGTCTATTCAGCTCATCAGTGCCTACAAAACCCATGTGCCAGTTTTTCTCAGGAAAATTTCCCTTAGTGCCCCTACAGTGCATGTAATTCTCAGCTAAAAGGCCTTTGCATGCCTTAGCAATGCTCATTTCTTCGAGTTTCTGACGATCTGGGTTTTCTTAGCATTTAATTCTCTACAAAACCCATGTTTCAATTTATTTTTTGAAAATTCTCCCCCAACTGGCTATTTTTAGCCTCGTCCAGAGCCATTTTTAGCTTTTTCTCAAAGTTGTCCAAACATATACGACTTTATAGTAAAAAATCCAGATTTTCAAAATGCAATTCAACCCAATAGAATACAAGGCCAAATCGATCTTAGTTCATGACTTTTTGAAAACCTCTGATACAAACTTGGGTCACGTTTATCCAGTGGTCAAATTGAGCACATTGGAAGGAATTGATAGCACAACAATCAAGAATCTTGAGCGTTCAGGTTTGCTAGCAGCAACATCTATTCATATCATAGTGTTTGATCTTGAGTTCGTCATTTCTTGCATTAAGCACTATGACTCATCCACAAGACAAATTAGATCAACCGATGAGAGAGTCATTTGTAGCCTCAAGCTGAGAGACGTCGAGAAATGCTTTGCCATTCCACCCCACTCAGATAATTTTACTATAGTCCTGGAGGAATGTGACAAGATACGGTAGGAGGACAAGGAAAGATCTCAGAGAAAGGTTGCTCAAAGCTTGCTTAAAGAACATAAAACCAACATGCCAAAGAAGGTTGGGCGTGGAGAGTTCAAGGACGAGATTGCTATCTTGATAACTTTACTCAACTAGATTACAGGTCAAGAGGAAGCTTAGGTTTTCCGACCGTAGATGTTCTATGTCATTTCCTAGATTATCAATAGTAAAGAACAATTTGATTGGGCTACGTTGATCAATGAGTGTCTTCACCAACAAATCATAGGATTCCTTAAAATCCACGAGTTTCACATGGTTTCTTATCTTGTCTACTTAATTGATTTTCAAGGCAATTTTAGAACTTTGAAGACCAGTGGAACCCTTGGCATTCAACACATACAAGAATACTTCCATCAATTGGATTTCTCAAAGGCTAAACAGGATTTCAAATAGGAGAATGATCACTTCCTGATGAAGATAGTCAGAGACCTTGATAATGAGATGCATATCAGAATATCGGCGGAGGCAAAATCAACAATGGAGAGTTGGGCAGATTGGATCATCCAGTTTCCCACTTTCACATATATTCGAGTGTAAGGTTACACCGGAGAACCTTTGATGCTATCGAGATACCCATCAGACAAGGTCCTATTCATGGAGTTCCTAAGACAAGCTCACGATGTTCATACTTTTCTTCGCAATCAGCACAAGCAAGTGTTCGCCTTTCCTTTTGGATTGGGTATTTATAAATGTAAGATAGTTGTCGATTGCAAGTTGATGAGCAACGAGTTGTCAAAACTTCGTCTCAAGTATCTCACTGAGAAGCGCTCCTATGATCCTCTAGGTCACTATGCAGCTTGGTTGGAGCGAAGTCAGTCACATAGGCCGACACTTAAGGACTTTTCGGTCAACTGAAAAAATGAATTTGAAGTATGCTGATGTCACTATTGTAGACTTACTCTTCCTCAACTTGCTAATTTTCTATCAGAAGATGTTGAGGGTTTGTCAGATGATGACGAAGAGGTGTTACTTAGCACATTTGTCAAGCACCAAGTTGCTCGCTAGCCACTTCGCCAACCGGATTGGTATGCCAAAGAGAGTACTTCAGTGGAGGACCTATCAAGAGGAGTTATCAAGACTAGCATGTATTTCCTGGACAACAAGAGAAGGCGGAAGGAAGTTTCAATTACAGAGCCGCCAGTTGTGTTTTCTTCACTACCTTCTACATCGAGGTCGAGACCTAGAGGTAAGTTTATAATGAAACCTTCTAAAGGTATCAAAGTTAGTGGAAACAAAAAGGGGAGAAGCACAAGTAAGCGTAAGCAGACCAAGAAGGCGCCAAAAGTTCCAGTAGAGTCAGTGGTACAAGCTGAAGTCGGGTCTTCATCTCCTGGTTCACCATTTTCTCTGAGTCCTCCCATCTAGATTAATATTGACTCAAAGCTAGAATTTTCAGTTCATGAAACTTCAGTACTAGTTGATCCACCAGAAGTCGACATAGTAGCAGTAGTTTCTCCTGGAGAAGATAACATTGATCACTCATGTTGGCTCGAGAGGAATTTGGGAAGAAGAAGGCAAAAGCCTTCATATCATCTTGATCTATTTGAGTTTGGTAGTCCCTATCAGGATAAGCCAAACAAGAAGGTCAAGAAGCAAGTGCACATAGAGAAAACTCTTGAAGCAAAGATAATTGTCGAAGTTGCTACACTACTTGAGGGCAAGAGTCTGGATAAAGTTGAAGTTGGTGATTTCACCTTCATCAAAGCTAATCTTGGCAGGAGCACTCGACACATGGATGTGAGCCTCTTTAAGGTTTTCACAAGTAATATTGAAGAGTGAGTCATGAAGGACAAGAAGACAAGGCATCCCTCAAGGCTAAGAATAAGCAGCTCCAGCGATACATTTCAGATCTTCTTCATGGAACCTCAAATGTTGAAGCCATTTTCCCACAGCTTCGAGAGAGACGTGCAAATCAACAAAAACTGGGTCGGTTAATCATGGCAAGCTCTTGGACAATTGGATTGAGGATTTCATTATTGCAGGCAGATACCTTCTCATAGAGTTGTATCAGTTGAGGTACGTTGCACATGATCTTCGTCAAGGAATCCAACGGCTTGAATTGACTATGGCAGAGAGCAAACTGAAGGACTTGATTCTTATTTCTCAATTGGTAGTTGCCTACAACGCTGTTGTAGCAGATGAAGATTAAAAAAATTCGCTTGGAGAGAACAACACCTCTTCAAGGTGGAAACATATGAAATAATCTCTACAAAGTTGGATGCAATCAAAGAAGATGTCGCCGGTGCACTCAAACTTGTAAATGAATTCGTTACTCAGATCCTGTGCCATTATCTTCACGAAGATGGTACCTACGTTGATCTCGAGGTTGTGCAAACTAAGTTCCAAAATAAGGTGCATGACGCTCTTGATGGTGATCCTATGGCAGCCAAGTTGAATCACTTCTCAGTAATTTCAACAAGCTTCGACAAGTTAGTTGAAGAAGTCAAAGAGTTCTAGAAGATTATCAAGGATGGAGAGGAGTTAAACAAACAGTCTATCATTGTGGATAGCATCAAAGTGCTAGATGATGATACAGTTAATGAATTCATGGAGGAGGTGATAGCCCATCACGGCTTGGAGTAGACAGATAGATGGATCTCCAGTTATTCCTAAGGATAGTCATAAGCTGTAGTCAATGCAACGCCATTCTTGACTTATGATTGTTGATTTCATGCACGCCTATCTCATCTTCGAGATATCTTTGGGAGGAGGTCAGACTTTCAGTTAGGATCTAGTTAACTGATGTTAGTTATCAGTTGACTTTCATTTCAATAAGGACTTGCATGTTGAACACATCCATTTTAGTTTAGTTTAGTTCAGTTAACTCATGTTTGTTCTCTAGCAATCTGATTAGTTTTTTACAGTTAGACTTAAAGAATAAAATCTTGCATGCTTGCAAGACTAATTGTAAACTCAAGGAGATTTTAGGGTTCCCTACTCCTTGAAGTTCTATAAATAAGAGCACCCTTGCTCATTTGTAATAAACTTTTGCTCATAATAGAAAATTACTGTGCCACCTTTCCTACAATATTGCTATTAGGTAGTTGTTCACATTGTATTTAGAACTTTTGTTGTAATAACAAATTAATGTGCCCACCTTACCATGCAATATTGATATTTTGTATCTATTCACTTAGTTAAATATAATGCTGGTTTGATCGTTCATTGTGTGTATGTCTTGTTATGCAATTTGTTGTCCCAATTTTATTCTTGTTGTGATTAATAAGCTTTGTTTCATATCTACACCTCGGATAGGGGTTCTTCCTCGAGAATTTAGAAGTAGAGTTTATCGTTTGATGTTGTGATTAATAGTTTTTCTTTCATATCTACACCTCGGATAGGGGTTCCTCCTCCTTGGGAATTTAAAAGGAAAAATTGTCGTTTAAATGTTGTTTCCAATAAGCTTGTTTCATATCTACACCTCAGATAGGGTTCCTCCTCCTTGGGAATTTAGAAATAAAGTTTTTCGTTTGATGTTGTTACCAATAACCTTCATATCATCCTACACCTTGTATAGGGGTTCCTCCTTGGAAATCCTAGTATAAAGTTTATCGTCTAAACATTCCCCACTCCTAAGTCCTCATGCTTTGTTTTTCATGAGAAAATAGGATAGTTTAAGCATTAGTTTAGTTGTACTTAAGATCTGTGAAACCAAAGAAAAACCTTAGCTACAATGTATTGGTTTTCTTACCCTTGTGCCTCTTCCAGTTGAGTAAAAAAGATAGAATTTAGAATAATTTACTTTTTCACGCATATCAGCAAATGAGGGAGCTTCCCCTCCGAATTTGAAGAGCAGTCATTACGCACTGTGCATAGATGTTTGTTGCCAATATTCACTCTAGAGGTGCAAATTGTAATGCCAATACTTTTTGGCACCCACCATGGGGCACAAGGCAAGAAAACTTCAAGAAAATCTTAACGCTTTATGTCACGAGAATGACCATTTGGTGTCCTACTGCTCCAATTCAACAACCAGGACTCATTTCGGCCATCATGCAACCGAACTTTGTGTTGATTCGAGGTGAGTAGTCAAACATCATCAATAGCCTGCGAAGTTTTATCTTTGACAATCATACAACATCTACTCAATGGAGGAACACAACTACTACTCTAGACAAAGAAGAAGAAAGGGTGGATCTTGCAGCAAGTAGACCAGTTTTTCCACCACCGGCGTGGGAATAATTCATCCTAGTATAGTAAGTATACACAAGAAGGAGAAATAATCCTCTCTTTCAAGAAGAGCCGATCTTTCAAGAGGTTCTTGAGCATTTCCAAGAAGAATCTAAAGAAGAATCTCCAGTCCTAGCTGAAGCAATGGGCGATAACAACAACCACCGAAATAACAACAATGCAAGGAATGTAAGATGTCCAACCCCATTACTTTGGGGTGACAACATCAGACCATTGGCCTTGCAAGGACACCATGAGCTGCCTAAGGGATCACAAAAGCATTTCTTGAGGTTTCACGATGATGGGGCTTGACACCCTAATGAACACATCTCAGTATTCACAGCGACTTGTTTCGTTTTGCATGTTTCACATGAAGACATCGTCGTTCGTCTCTTTGTTGAGACTCTTGAGAATAAAGTTGCAAACTAGTTCAATCATCTTGAACCAGACATTATTACCAGTTGGGCAGTCATGAGTGAAAAACTCTTGGTGAGATTCAAGCCCACCAAGGACAGTCATCAATTATTTGCACAACTCTCAAACTCAAAGATGGAGGCACATGAACCAATGAGGGAGTTTGTAGCAAGGTTTAACCACCTTGTTACACGTCTTTCCTAAACTCTCAATCCACCTGATGATGTTTTGATGAGTAGCTTCATCAATGCACTTCCATTAGAAATAGCCTTCTTCTTAAAGACAGGCCATGAAGTGGATCTGCAACTTACACAAGCAAAAGCTATCAAGCTTGAAGATAATATGATCACGATGGGGAAGATGAAGAATGACTCAATTAGATCGCTTGTTCAAGCATCTGCTAATCCACTACTATAGAATGTAGCCAATGAGGTGACTATCCTCAAGAGATAGTCACCCACTCAAGGGCAAAAAGCACACCCGCACCGCCACCTTATCAACCTCAACAACCATACCAGTCAAAGAGGAATAACTTCCAGCCTTTCAACAATTACAAACCAAGGTTTCCACAAGGACAATCAAGATAACCTATTGATACTGAGAAGGTGACATACTATTGCGCCTTCCATGATACTAATGCACACACCGGATCTACATGTCTAGAAAATCAAAGGATGAATCAGCTCATGGGATTTGTTGATGCTGCTCCGAGTACAAGTTCCGTACCTTCACCAGATGCAAATGTTGTCTCACCACAGATGGACAACTTTGATGGCGACTACGCAACGAGATACTTCAACAAAGAACCCGTTAATGAACAAGAAGAAGAAGAATACCGCCAGTACTCTCTTGCGGTCAATCATGAAAACATTTCATTGCCTTTGTTCACACGTGCACAACAATTCAAAGCACAAAAGGAAGAAGAGGAAAAGCAAAAAACAAATGAAAAGTGAAAAGAAGTGCCTTCCACTTCCAATCCTAAATCTTCACAAGAGAACACCATGGCAGTTGCTCAAGATTCATCTTCAGAAAACTTCGACTTTGTGCCTTCCATGATGAATATGAAGGTACAAATTTCACAACTAGAGTATCTTCAAGATCGTCTAGAGTAGCTGGAAAAGATCTTCAAGGTTGTAAAGAAGAAGGCTGCAATCTAGCCTACATTGCTTGAGTCCTTTGTACCAGCAGAAGACAAGCCAAAGCCATTCTATATATCTTTGTATATAGGATGTTTTAAACTTAGCAATTGTATCATAGATAGCGGAGCTTTGGACAACGTCATGCCCTTGTAGATCACGAACATATTGGGACTCTCATTCACCAAAACTCACGACAAGTGTTATTCACTTGAGTCAAAGCCGGTGTCGTTGGTCGGTCAACTGAAGGATGCAAAAGTAAGGCTATCATCTTCTCCAGAAAAGAAGATAATGATGACTATCTTGGTAGCTGACATTCCGACCAATTACAAGATGTTACTCAGTAGAAGCTTCTGCAAAGACCTCAAAGGAAAAATTCAATTGGATTGGTCATTCGCAACAATCCCATTGAAGAAAGGTAGTTTCAAGCTGGAACCTGAGGCCAAGTGTAGGTTTATGGTGGTGGAGTCCTAGGACCGTCAGGCACAAGTATTATATCAAGACACGGGTCCGGGAACATATGCTATGATATCTGAAGTAAAGACAGTCAAAGATTTGTACAATCCAAAAACACATCATATGAAGAATCAAAAAGTGTGGACGATGCAATTCGATGACAGTTGCTCAACATCAGGCTTGGGAGAGGGAATTTTCATTACTTCTCCCGAGGGTTGTCTATATTTGTTTGCATACCGATTGCAATTTGAATGCACTAATAATACGATGAAATACGAGGCACTTTTATTAGGTCTCAAGAATGCAAGGGATATGGGGATCAAGTTACTTAGATTTGAAGAAGACACATAGTTGATCATCAAACAAATCAGAGATCAATTCCAAGTCAGGAAAAATCTCCTTCAATCCTATAGATAGAGGGTTTGGAATGCCATTGGATGGTTCGATGCGTTCGACATCAAATATATTCCACGTTCAGACAATAGCAGAGCCAATGCCCTCACGGTATTAGCCGATTTGTTCATGTCACATTCTAACTTTCGTCAAAATTCTTCTGCTATTGAGCTATTTACAAGTCAACTATTCCAGACAATTCTAACTCGCAAGTCTTCAACGATGATGATGACATTCAAGAGTTTCTCGTCATGGGAGACAACTACAAAGAGTTGTTCTTTGAAGGAAGTTTTACTCCTTTTAAAGAATCACTCATAGAAGACTCTGAAGCTACAGATTCTGGGATCATCCAATTGAGAGGAAATCAAATTCCCAAGGGTCTGGTGTCTTTAGAGAATATTTTTGATAGGCATGACCGATACATCCAAGATCAGAATATTTCAGGTGTTAATACTTCTACTGAGCATTACCAAGTAAACATTGGCACTAAAGACAAGCCTCAAATTGTGAATTTGGGAAAGTGTTGTACTCCAGAAGAAGCAAAGAAGTTTACCACCCTGTTCAAATAATACAAGGTTGTCTTTGCTTGGTCTCACGAAAACTTGAAGGTCTTCACACCCGTTGAATTGTCTCATATAATTCCTCTGAAGTTTGATGTTAAGCCTTTCAGGAAAAAGCAGAGGCATTACAATCCGAGGATCCAACATACTATCTACGTGGAGATTCAGAAAATGGTGGACTCAAAGATAATTTTTCCAATTCATCACTCCACTTGAGTGTCAAACATAGTTCTTGTGTGCAAAAAGAATGGTGAGATCAGAATTTGCGTGGATTTCAGGAATTTGAACCAATCATCCTTGAAGGACAATTACCCCTTATCAATCATGGAGCATACTTTACAGATGGTCACTGGTTCGAAGATGCTATCACTTCTTGATGGTTTTCCCAGATACAATCAAATTGTAGTGGTAGAGGAGGATCAGATCAAGAAAGCTTTCACCACCCCATGGGGAATGTTTGCTTATGAGAGGATGCCTTTTGGCATCATTAACGCCGGCGCGACTTTTCAAAGAGCCATGGATCTGGCTTTTGGGGATCTCAAGAACAAAATCATAGTCATCTACCTTGATGACTTGATTGTCTTCTCAGAAAAACGGGAAGACCACTTTTCACATCTCGTGAAAGTGTTTGAAAGATGCAGGTATCACAAGATCTCATTGAATCCTAAGAAAACTATCTTTGCGGTGATGTAGGGAAAGCTACTTGGCCACATCATTTCCAAAGAGGGAACTAGGATTGACCCGAATTGGGTGGATTCAATTAAAAACCTCTCTTCCAACAAATAAAACACAAGTACATTCCTTTTTCAGTAAAGTCAACTTTATCAAGAGGTTTGTACTAGATTTTTCGAAGCTGACGAAGGAGATCTTAGCAATGATGAAAAAGACATCCATTTTGATATGGACAAAAGAAGGCAAACAAGCCTTTACCAAAATCAAAGAAGCAATTTCTAACACACCAGTGTTGGTTCGTCCTAACTTTGAGAAGGATTTCATCCTCTATTGTTATGCATTGGAACACACGTTGTCTACTATATTGACTCAGAAGCTCAATGAAGGAGAATCTCCAATTGCTTTCATGAGCGACAGTTTTAAAGATAGTGAATCATGCTATTCTCAAATTGAGAAGAATGTGTATGCTATCGTTAGAGCTGTCAAGGCTTTCAGATTCTATATCTCTAATTCCCACACAACAGTGTATGTCATCGATTCAGCTGTCAAAGGTGTGCTAACTCAACAAGAGATGGTACAAAAAGAGGAAACTGGATTGCTAGAGTTCAAGAATATGATCTAGAGATCAAGCCAACCAAGCTCATTCGCGGGCAAGGCCTTTGTCAGTATTTGGCAGAAGATGGAGATCAAAAGTACCAAAGAAATGGTGGCAATGAACCTAAACCTGAAATTGAAGAGGATCTTCCTTTGGTCCTACTAGTTGATTATGCGAAGGAATGGTACACAACTTTGTGGTATTATTCAACTTATGGAGAATTTCCACGTTGCATGGAAAAACAACATAAGAGAACATTGAAGTTGAAAGCACATAATTTTGTGCTTATCAATAACATTCTGTACAAGCGTGGCCTTGACGAAACTTTCCTATTATGCGTTAAGAGGAACCAACAATAAAGATTGTTGGAAGCTTTTCATAGTCAAGTGTGTGGTGATCACTTCTCATCAAGAGTCACTAAATTCAAGATCTTGCAAACATAGTTCTATTGGACAACTATGTTTCACGATGCATATGCATGGGTGTATAGGTGTAAGATGTGTCAGCAATTTGTTGGCAAAGTCAAATTGGCATCTCTTCCACTCAGGCCAGTGATTATCGATTCCATTTCAGCAATGAGGTATGGATTTTGTAGGTCCTATCAACCCACGTTCCAGTAAGGGCATGTCTATGTCCTTACAGCTACAAATTATTTTACAAAATGGGTTGAAGTCATTCCTACCAAGCGAGCTACCTCATAAATCATCTACGCCTTTTTGAAAGAAAACATCATTTCGCACTTCAAGGTGCCTCGCAAAATTGTGGTTGATAATGCAACTTGTTTCTTGTCAAAGGAATTATTGGAATTATGTTTTGATCACTAAAATGTCCCCACTCTAGTCAATTATCAGGAGCAGTTGAGTTAGCCTATCTCTTGGACCCTTGTAGGCTGACAAGATCTGGTTAGGGGTTCAGTGGTCATATTTGGTGGGTATTGACGTTCCCACTCCTTCATTCCAGTAGTGGATTCAGGGCAAGCATCTGTAGCACAGTGTTCACTAGTTTCTGACGACATGAAAAAATATTGAGTTTGGAGGGAGTTATGTTTATTTACATGGATAAGTTAATTATTTAACTTAATGGAATATTATAAAGTTAAATTGACTTTATAAAAGATTAAAAGGCCACTTAAATAAATTTAAAAGTGACTTAAGGTTGATAAAGTGATAAATAAATCGCCTAAGTCAAATAAAGGTGCGCTCACTTCATAAAGTGAGATTTAAAACTATTGAAAGGTAATTAAATACATTTAAATATATTTTAAAGCCAAAATGCATGGCTTTTTGAGAGAAGTGCATACCTTTTTGTGATATAAGAGAAAAACAAGCAATTCAAAATCACTTCTTGATTATTTGAAATTGCTTGATATTTTTCTTCTCTGTGCATTTGTCTGAGGACAAGGGTTTGAAAAAACTTCTTCACTAGAGAGCAGAAATTCTTCATTGATGTGTGATTGTGAGACTGTGGGATATCAGTTGAATGACTGCAATTGTGGGAGCTTCAATTCAAAAGTTCATCTGTGCTTTTAGAGCTATTTTATTCAGTATTTACAGGTTTGAATAAGAAGAGGGTTCTCAGATCTAGGACGCCATTCTTCATATTTTACTGTTTTCAATAAAGATTCTCCTTCAGCATCTAGAGGCTGTACTTTTCCTTGAATGGTGTGTTCTTTAGGAAGTGGCGTGTGAAGCTTGGAGCCAAAGCACTTCATTTTTGGCTCTTGACTAGATTCTATCTTTGGCATCCCACCTTCTCATCATTCTTTCACCAGCTACTGCGTGGGAAAAGACAAATCTGAGCTCCTAGAGTGCTATTTATTAGTTTTCAGCCATTCTTGCCTAGCGAGTCAAAATATTCTTTATTTAATTATTTTGGAGAGATCCGGGTATGTTGGTTGTTCTTGATCTATTTGCAGCAATTGAATAATGCTTAATACATAAATTGTTTCTTAGATTTAGTGTAAATTCCAGTTTTATATGCATTTATATGCTATCACCCCTTCTACTTATGTCTAGAATTTCTCCTAAAAAACTTAAAAAAACACAAAGATAAGCATAAAACATCAGGGGTTTGAGTTGGAGCCAGTTGGGCTCTTCATAGTGGTATTAGAGCACATAATCCTTCTAGCCTATAGGGGTTAATATCATATGCGTCCTTATCAAGGAAGATATAACAAGTACTATTCACACAGGAGGCCTGGTAGTTAGAGAAATCAATTTGAGGATTTTCCTTTTGACAATCCTTTCAAAGAAATGTGTGACAGAGAGGAGACTAGGGAACCTCACAACCAAGCTCAGAATGAGGACAAGGAGGCCCAAGACATTCTGAGAAGCCTAGCAACAGGACAGGAACAGGTGGCTAATGCACTAGTAGCAAGACAGGAACAGGTGGCTAATGCACTGCAATAGTTAAGCACAATAGTGCAACATTTGACTATCCAAAGGAGACCACATGAATAGGAGGAAGATGGCAGTGTGCATGGAATTCCATGCCAAAGAGTTACTCCTACACGTACCTATGAGAGACCCACACGTCTTATCTTTTCCAGGCGTGATCCAGTTGATGGCAACATGGAGGGAGAAGGTGACGTGGTCTTCATAGATAATGTAACGACCTATCCTATACATGAAATAAAAATTCCTTATTTTTTACAACTTATAACAAAAGTAAACAAGTAAATAACATTGTAATAAAAAATTTCTTTTCTTTTCAAATTGAAATACATTATGTAAATGCAATTCAATGCCTTTCATAACAAAAATAACTTTTAGTTTCAAAGTAAATAATAGAGTACGAAAGCAAAGAATACATACATAGCTTAAACAAATTTTCGCACAAATAGTAGTAAGACGGTCCAGGATCTTCCCTTTCAAATCTTGGTTCTTCATAGGTCTGTTGTGGAGGAGAAACATCACTCGGGTTCTTTTCCACCAACCACAGACTAATAATGCGGTCCCCCGCACATTCATTTTTCAATGAATGGCCCTCCCTTCGTCGAAAGGTTTGGTTGAGTAACCGATTCTGTTAACCAACTGAGCATAGTGGTGTGTCCTACATAACTAGATTCTTGTAATCCCACAATCCCAACCTAGTATGTACTTATTGGATCACAGTGAACTGACAATGTAATCATCTCCCAATCTAAGAGGATGTAGGTACATTACATTACTATGGCCATAGTATTCTAATTCAGTAAACGACTGAGTAAGTCATCTATCACTTACACTACTTAGGGCCGATTTGACTTGGGGCTGCCTTACTCTATGCGTAAGTTATGTCCTTCAATGGGTTCAGTTTACCCCTGACTTCCTACCTCAAACTGTCTACTAAGAAATGAGCCAATCAACAAGTGTCTTATATCCTATCTCCTAATTTAGGAAATCTTTATCCTAGGAGTGTTAGCTTGTCACAGTTAACCTAATAACATAAGCTAGAGGCCATACTTGGTTTTGACTTCATTTCGTTCCTAGTAGATATTAATTATTCTACATATTCTTCTTATACGAAGATCATACAAAATGAAAAACTCAATCAAATGCATATAAAACCCTCCTTTAAAATCTTTCCCCATTATTTCCCTAAAACGCAAGTTACGTAAAGCTAAACCCTTAAGCTCCTTAAACATTTGATTCCCTTTTAACAATCCCTTTATCCTTAAATCCCTCATTCATTCTACCTTTAAAATGCATTTAATTCCCTTATACATTTATCCTTAAATGCAATGAATTCCCTTATACATTTACCCTTAAATGTATTGCACATGAAGGTTTAACAAGACGAATCTAATTAACTTTGAGCTACTTGCAAACATCAAACACAAGACCAAGTGAATGCAACATTTCAAACAAAGAATCACAATAAAATAGATTTCATTCCTGAGATTTAAAGTTGCTTCTCCCAGCTCTGCTCTTCTTAACACTCCTTCAACAACTTCCAAAATTCTTCTTGAAGATGGCTTCTTTGCAAGTTTCTCAAACTATGGTGATCTCTCAAGTCACTCTTCACAAATTGCACTCCCCTAATAGAAGCTTACTCTACTAAGGCTTTACTCCACTCAAAGCTTAAAAAGGATTTAGCATAGTAATTTGATATTTACTGGTAAAAGCTCACTGTATTTCTCCCACTCAGCATGTAAGAAAATGCAGCAATAAAGAAAAACACAACTCAGATAAATGGATATGGGAGCTCTTAAAAAATGCAAGAATCCAATTGCTTAAAAGATATGAAACAAAGAATGGTTGGGCGTGTATTTATAGGCCTGTAATTGTAACAAATTCCTTCATTGTGGGCATGTAAAATGACAACAAGGTGCCCAGACTCATTCAAATGCTACTTGGAAGATATCATCACAAAAAGGAGTGATTCGACCATCTTGGAGCCAGCATTACCAGACTTATTCAACTAAAAACTCAAAATTGCCACTTACAAGAAAAACGTCCCTCTTTGGTGCATAACAGAGAATGACTCATGACTTCTGCAAATTTGTCAAGTTTAAACTTGCAATAGCTCATTCCATCTGACTAGCGTTTCCTCTTCTCCAGCGTTTGAAACTTTCCTCCATTTTTCCTGTGTTTGAAGCTCTCGCCATTTCACGGGAAGAGCTTTCAGAAATATTTTTGGTTTATTTTAAAATTTTTCTTCCAAATGTTTTGATTCATATATTTTGCCTTATGTTTTAAAACAAAGGTTCGATTTATTAATGAAGACTTTTATTTCCCTCAAGTCTAGCAACTATATTTCTCCCAATAGTTTGCTTTATGATGTTTTCCCATATTAAAATATTTAAATCTTTTAATTTCTAACACCTTAGAGTTTATAAATATTTACACTTAGAGTTTATAAATATTTACACTTAGAGTTTATAAATATTTACACTTTAGAGTTTATAAATATTTACACTTTAAATATTTAATTATATATATATATATATTTATATATTTTATAATATATGTATTTATATTAAGTATTAATATATTTATATATTTTCGACATTACTATCGTAATGTATATATATATATATATATTTATATATATGCATATATTACCTTACTTTAATATATATACATATATTTTATACTTTATAAAATATATAAATATATATATTTACACATGTATTTATGTATCTATGTATACATCATATAATATAATTACTTCATTGATATATACATATATGCATACATATATATGTAAATTTTCTAGACAATAATATTAAAATATTATTTTCACCACAGATATTAGGCAGGGTGTGTACGTATAAACATGTGTATAACCATATATACTCTTGTGTATATGTATGTATACGTATTTTCATGTCGACACATACATATGAGCATATCCATTGCCTATCGTATGTATGTATTGATATGTTTATACATATAGATACGTGTACACAATGTATACATGTGTATACGTACCCACTCAACCTTAAACATATATCTTTCACAATTTCATACAAGGATCATAGTATAGTAAGTCTGACAATAAACAATCATCACTCACAAAGTACAAATAAGTAAACCAGACTCCTAAAGCCTATGGATGACTTATCAAGACCAACTTATCTGACTTGGTTCCTCCAAACCCATAATGATGTGTGTGTATGCTCAACTGATTAACATTACCAGTTAAACAACCAAACCCCTCTCCCAAGTGATATTTCCCCTCCGCTTGGAGGAATGGTTCACATACTTGCATCCACCATCATAAACTCACGACAATCAAATGCTCACAAAAATAGCAGTATATATAAACTTTATAAGATATAACAACATTATACATTAACCTCATAATGCACATCTTCACCATGATTAACATCAATTGAATAACATAAAAATGAGACAATCATTAATGTAGAAAACTCATATTGATAACAAGGTGCATCATATCTTATTCATTCACAAAATTGTCTTTACAAACACATAGTCCCTATGCAGTACTAATAACTTGGTAGCTATACAATTGAGGTGTAACAAATAACATTATGACATTACATGATGAATGGGAAGCTTTACCCCAATGAGTTCAGGATCACCTGAACTTTGATAGATTTATGAGTCAAAAGAGAGAACATGGCAGGAATCGAGTTGATAGGAGGCCTAGAGATAACATAAACAATGATCTAAGACAAGTGACTAATAAACTTACTCTTCCTACCTTTGATGGCAATGGTAAAGTCATTGCTAGAGCTTGGATTAGAAAGCTTGATACTTTCCTGACTTTATGTCCAATGGCGGAGGATGATGTCATTAAATTCTCAGTATTACATTTGGATGGTGTAGCCCATGATTTGTGGCACCACATAATGGTTACTCTACAACATGATTGGATTACTAGTTATTAGGAATTCATAGATAAACTTGTGGAAAGATTTGACAGAAAAGACTCTGAACTGTATTTCAGAGACTTAGCACAACTCAAACAGTTAGGCAGCTTGGAGTCCTATATTGGTGGATTTCAGAGGATCTCGGTTATGGTCATAGGAATCTCAAAGAGAAGGCTGGTTATTCTCTTTGTAGAGGGGCTTTTTGAGCCAATGAAGGGCTGGATCAAAGCTTTTGATCCCCCCACTTTACAAGAAGCTATGAGGAAAGCTCATAGCATGGAACTTACTACTCCACAAAGTAAGTTCAATTCCAATCCATCCACTTCAAATAACGACAACAAACCTGATTTTAAGAAAACAGATAATCTTGATCAAAATAAAAAGTTTGCAGCACCCTTGGATAGTGAAACACTCAATGATTTACGAAGGAGAAAGCTTTACTTCTATTGAAAAGGGCCCTATGAAATAAACCATGGCTGTCCTCTTAATCCAAAGGGACAAAATAGACAATTGGAATGGTTTTATGATGATGAATTAATTTCTAAATTTTCTAACCAGCAAGCTGATGGAGATGAATTAGAAGAAGAAAGCTTAGAAATTTCAGTGGAAAAAGAAGTGGAAAATGAGCTGCATGAGGCTCACATGTCAAGTATGCAAAGGGAAGGCTCATTTCGTTTGTGAGGTATCTTGGCTAGTCAAAGGGTCATCTCACTACTTGACACAGGTGCAACACACAATTTTATTGATGCACGTTTAGTGGAGAAAAGAGGGATCCAAACTCAGCAGTTTGAGGGTATCAAAGTAAAGGTTGCTGATGGTTATACTCTCAAGTGTGAGAGGATGATTCTGGATCTGCCTATGAAGCTCAACAATTACGAGTTCAAGGCAGATTTTTATGTAGTTAGTATGGGTGACACCGATGTGGTTCTTGGCATGAAGTGGCTTCATGCGATCAGTGAGTTTACTCTCAACCTTAGAGAGATGGAGATGAAGTTTAAGGTTGATGGAACAAACCATGTACTAAAATCCCTCAAGGAAAACAACTTGAAGGTTATTACACTCAGGAGAATGCAAAGATTAATTCGGCATGACATGGTTGACTGGGCAACAACATGTTAGTTACAACCATCTTATGAGAAGCAGCATAAAACACCGTATCATCCCGATGTACAGGAGCTTCAGATGAAGCATTCTAAGGTGGTTAGTGATATACCTCATGGTAGACCTCCAGACAGGGGCATTGATCATATTATTGAGTTGGAGGAAGGAACCAAGCCTATTATGATCACTCCTTACCGACATCCTAAGCGATTGAAAGATGAAATAGAGAAAAGCATCAGAGAGTTGCTCACTATGGGACACATCAAGCTGAGTAAGTCTCCATTTGCTTCTTCAGTTGTACTGGTGAAGAAGAAGGATGGTACACTCAGAATGCATATCGATTATAGGATGTTGAATAGGAAAACCATCAAGAACATGTATCCCATTCCACGTATTGATGAGTTGATAGACGAGCTTCATGGGGCTTGCTACTTCTTGAAGATTGATTTGAGGATAGGGTACCATTAGATTAGAGTCTGAGAGGAGGACATTGAGAAGAATGCCTTTAGATGTCATTGTGGGCATTATGACATTTTGGTTATGCCCTTTGGGTTAACCAACACTCTAGCTACTTTTTAGTCCATGATGAACAGGGTCTTCCAGCATCAGTTGAGGAAGTTGGTTCTGGTGTTCTTCGATGACATAGTGGTCTACAACCATTCTTGGGAGGAGCACTTGGCTCACTTGGATATGGTGTTGAACATACTTGACAGGGAGTCCTTGTACTCCAAGGAGTCCAAATGTGCATTGGGCATGGCAGAGTTGCTTTATCTTGGTCACATCATTAATGGAGAGGGTGTCAGCATGGATCCTAACAAGGTTGGTGACAGCATGGATCCTGACAAGGTTCGTGCCATTGTTGATTGGCCTATTCCAAAGACCTTGACTCAGCTTAGGGGATTTGTGGGTTTGTGTGCTTTCTACCGTCAATTTGTTAGTGGGTTTTCGTGATGTGTAGCACCGCTTACAGATTTGACGAAGAAGGGAGCCTTCATTTGGACACCTCAAGCACAAGAGTGTTTTGAGAAGTTCAAACATTTTATGACAACATACCCAATGTTGGCATTGCTAGACTTCACCAAACCATTTGAGCTTCATTGTGATGCGAGTGGAGAAGGTATTGGTAAAGTAATCATGCAGGATAGTCATCTGATAGCTTTTGAGAGCAGGA
Organism: Sequoia sempervirens; assembly: GCA_007258455.2. Lineage (NCBI taxonomy): Eukaryota > Viridiplantae > Streptophyta > Pinopsida > Cupressales > Cupressaceae > Sequoia > Sequoia sempervirens. Next base: position 503,319,978 of record VDFB02058242.1, read on the forward strand.
AGCTAAGGGGTCCTGAAATGAGCTTTAGTATTTATGACAAGGAGATGTTGGCTATCATGCACGCTATGGCCAAATTCAGGCAATATCTGGTTGGCAGCAAATTTTGTGTCAAGACGGATCATAACAACTTGAAGGATTTCCTGAGATAGCGAGACCTGAACGAGAGACAACGAAAGTGGGTTAGCAAACTGCAGTCATATGATTTTGACATTGCCTATGTCAAAGGCACACAAAATGTAGCTGTTGATGCATTATCTCACCGACCCCACTTGAGCTCCATTGCAGTGATTTCAGAGGATTGGAGTCACATGTTATTAGCAAAGTATGCCAAGAATCTATGGGCTTCTCGCATCAATGATGATACTATACAGGATAGCAGGTACTCTCTAGTGAATGATCTTATCATTTACAAAGGGAGAATATTTTGTCCCAGGTTCTGAGGTGAAGAACAAGGTTTTGAAGACTCTTCATGATTCACCCATGGCTGGTCATCCCAGATACTTTAAGACCTATAGGCAAGTACGAGAGAGATTTATGTGGAAGGGTCTCAAATTAGACGTTCTTTAGTATGTTAGGGAGTGCTCTATTTGTCAACATAACAAACAAGAGCATACTTACCCTGCTGGGTTACTATAGCCGCTTCCTATTCCTGAGGGGAAGTGGGAATGCTTGTCGATGGACTTCATTACGAGCTTTCCAAAAGCTCAGGGTAGAGACAACATTTTTGTGGTAGTTGATTGATTGACAAAGTATGCACATTTCTTCTCGATCACTACTACTTACTCAGCTATACAGGTGGCAGATTTGTTCTTTCGAGAGGTATTCAGGTTACATGGGTTACCTCAGAGTATTGTCAACGATAGAGACAACAGGTTCATGGGTAATTTCTGGTAGGATTTATTCAGACTTTGTGGGACCAAACTGACTGCAAGTACTAGCTACCACCCCAAGACAAATGGGCAGTCTGAGATCATAAACAAATGGGTGGAGGGATACCTACGAAATTGTATTTCTGGATAGCAGAAGGCTTGGGTGAAGTGGTTATATCTTTGTGAGTACTACTACAATTCCACTCACCACATGTTTATACAAATGTCACCTTTCCGAGCATTATATGCTTATGATGCTCCAAGTTTCATTGATTTGCTACTAAGTGACTGCAGAGTACCGAGTGTTGGTGATCTGTTATAGGAGAACCAAAATATTATGAGAGCTCTTCATGAGAATATTCAGAGGGCTCAAAATCAGTAGGAGTATGCGGATTAGAGGAGGGTTGAGCGTTTGTTTGAGGTTGGTGATTTGGTGTACCTCATGCTTCAACCCTACAGACAGTCCACTCTTAGGAAGATGGGCTCAGAGAAACTCAAGCCACGCTACTACAGACCATTTACCATTGACAGGCGAGTTGGCGAGGTGGCTTATGAGTTAGGTTTACCGACAGATAGTAGGGTACATAATGTGTTTCATGTATCACGTCTCAAAAAGGCATTGGGGCAACACATAGTTCCTTCTGCAGACCTACCACCCTTGAATGATGAGGGGAGGTTGATTTTAGTCCCTGAGGCCGTTCTGGAGTTCAGAGAGTGTCCTCTACGAGGGTGGGTTGTTGGGGAATATCTAGTTAAGTGGAAAGATCTGTCGGCAAAGGATGCTGCTTGGGAGAGTGACAGTATTCTACAACATCCAACTTTGAGTTTGCTTGAGGACAAGAAAATTTGGGGAGGGCAGACTATAATGTCCCCACTCTAATCAGTTATTAGGAGCAGTTGAGTTAGCCTATCTCTTGGACCCTTGTAGGCTGACAAGATCTGATTAGGGGGTCAATGGCCATATTTGGTGGGTATTGACATTCCCACTCCTTCATTCCAGTAGTGGATTTAGGGCAGGCATCTGTAGCACAGTGTTCGCCAGCTTCTGACGACACGAAAAAATATTGAGTTTGGAGGGAGTTATGTTTATTTACATGGTTAAGTTAATTATTTAACTTAATGGAATATTATAAAGTCAAATTGACTTTATAAAAGATTAAAAGGCCACTTAAATAAATTTAAAAGTGACTTAAGGTTGATAAAGTGATAAATAAATCGCCTAAGTCAAATAAAGGTGCGCTCACTTCATAAAGTGAGATTTAAAACTATTGAAAGGTAATTAAATACATTTAAATATATTTTAAAGCCAAAATGCGTGGCTTTTCTAGAGAAGTGCGTACCTTTTTGTGATATAAGAGAAAAACAAGCAATTCAAACTCACTTCTTGATTATTTGAAATTGCTTGATATTTTTCTTCTTTGTGCATTTGTCTGAGGACAAGGGTTTCAGAAAACATCTTCACTAGAGAGCGGAAATTCTTCATTGATGTGTGATTGTGAGACTGTGGGATATCAGTTGAATGATTGCAATTGTGGGAGCTTCAATTTAGAAGTTCATCTGTGCTTTCAGAGCTATTTTATTCAGTATTTACAGGTTTGAATAAGAAGAGGGTTCTCAAATCTAGGACACCATTCTTCATATTTTATTGTTTTCAATAAAGATTCTCCTTCAACATCCAAAGGTCGTACTTTTCCTTGAATGCTATGTTCTTCAGGAAGTGGCATGTGAAGCTTGGAGCCAAAGCGCTTCATTTTTGGCTCTTGACTGGATTCTATCTTCAGCGTCCCACCTTCTCAGCATTCTTTCACCAGCTACTGCGTGGGAAAAGATAGATCTAAGTCATAGCGTGCTATTTATCAATTTTTAGCCATTCTTGCCTGGCGAGTCAAAATATTCTTTATTTAATTATTCTAGAGAGATCCAGGTATGTTGGTTGTTCTTGATCTATTTGTAGCAATTGAATAATGCTTAATACATAAGTTGTTTCTCAGATTTAGTGTAAATTCCAGTTTATATGCATTTATATGCTATCGCCCTTTCTACTTTTGTCTAGAATTTCTCCTAAAAAACTTAAAAAAACACAAAGATAAGCATAAAACATCAGGGGTTTGAGTTGGAGCTAGCTGGGCTCTTCACAATCACAGCATCATGTTGTCACATGCATCAGATTATTACCCTCAAGGTAATGGACAAGCTGAATCTTCAAACAAGAACATACTCACAATCGTGCATAAGTTGGTTGACTCAAATCAGCAAAGCTTGGCACAAAAAGTTATATGAAACTCTTTGGGCTGATAGAATCACTCCCAAAAGAGCCATTGGCACCTTGCCTTTTTCACTTTTGTATGGTACAGAAGCAGTGTTACCCATCCCCACTGGAGTTGTCCGCTTTATAGCTAGCATTTGCATTGGAGGATGAAGAATTTAAAGATCTAATCAAGAAGCGAATGTTGTACTTGATGAAACTTGAGGAGGAACAGGTGGAGGTTGTCGACATAATCACTCGGCATCAAGAGCGAGTGAAGAGTATTTTTGATAAGAAGGCTCATCAGCGAGACTTCAAGATTGGAGATCAAGTCCTGCTATGGGACAAAAGACATGAACCTAAAGGAATGCATGGAAAATTTGATTCCTTGTGGTGGGGGCCGTTCCAGATTCATGAGTCTACAGGAGAGAATACTTACATTCTCTTGCATTGAAATGAAAGGCTCCCCCCATTGGCATATAGTGGGAAATATCTCCACACTTCAACCCTCTGGGGGAGGAATGAACTTTTGTAAATAATTTACTTATGCTCTTTCGTTATGTAGTAATGTGTTTCCCCGTTCTATGAAGTTTAGTCTTGTTTTAGGTGATTTTTAGGTAGTCTTGTTTTAGGTGATTAGGGAAAGTTCTGACTCCATATGCCCAACTGATAAGTCACTGGTCTACAAAAAAAATATGAGATTCTTGATTCTCCTATGCCCTAAGTATCTGACATGGTCACCAAACAGAGCCTAATGTTGTACCCAAACCAATTTTTTTTGCTTCATTAAGGCATTTTGCTTAAAATAGTCTAAACCTTGTAAAAATGTCATAAGAAGTTAGTTTTTGGGTAAATCAAGTATGGGATTTTAGTCACTTTGATGTCTAGAAGATACTGGTAAAATTTGAAAATTTTGAAAATTAGGGTTTTTGGACCCCTATTTTTAGATCAAAAACCTTAAAAATTTAAACTTGTTAAAATTGACTGAAAATTGTTTTGATTGGCTTATTTCACTTCATGATTACAGTAGTGAATTTAGAATCAGGAAAATTCAGTTTAAGTCTGGTGGGTAGTTTTCACTTTTTCATGTGAAAAGTTAGGACCTCTGTGGTCGTCAATGGCAGATGGCCAGATACCAAGTGTCAAAATCTAAGGTCAAAAGCTCCAACGAAGATTCTTTGGAGAGATATGTTCAAAATGATGCTTTGTTGCGGAGGGGTTTTCATCGAGGTGAAAATCATTGAAATTTTTCTCTCTGGAAGTAAAAGAGCCCCTAGAGGCCAAGGTCACCCTGAATTTTGGCACCCAAGGTTTTGGACCATCAAATGCAGTTGTTCAGGTTATCTCAGATACTCATCCTGTCCATGATGCTTTTAGCTTTCCATTGCATATCTTAGCTGAGTCAGAGGACTTGTCAATAGCTTGCAGCCAGGGATTAAGTGTAGTTTTAGCCAGTTGAAAAAATGGTAGCTTGGAAGGAAAAGCACCACTGGAGGCCAAGGTTGCCTATTTTTTTTAGTTACCAGATGATCTTTTTAGGAAAAGTATTCTCCAAGAGATCATGTTCGAAATACTACCAGCTCTGCAGTGAGCTTGTCAGCCAGCTCTGAAGTTTTTCCAGTTGCCCGATGTAAGGAAAATTAGGAGCGCATCTTATGAAAACCCCATGCAGTAGTGCCTTCGGTAACTTTCATTTCAATTAGGTTTCCTCAAAGACACGAACAACTATGTCCAAATGCGGAACATACACAGTTCATTTCCTACATTGATCCATCTAAGAGAAACACATGTAAATTCAATAGCAAGCATTAACAGATTCTACTACATGAACCAACAGCATGAAAGATGAAACAGAAAACCAGAACACAAAGATTTACGTGGGGAAAATCCTTTCGGATAAAAAACCCCACACTCCAAAGATCGAGCCATTGTATTATTCTGCAACAAATGGTTACAATACAATTTTAGGCTCAGCCTTTTCAGAGGTTACATCTTGTTCATCTGGATACAACTGGTAGCAAACTATTCCTGAGAGATCAAACAAAGCAATCAGGATCATGAGAGATTCCAACAGCTTGACTCTGCCTCTCAATCCTCTGCTTCAACCTCATGGCTTTGGCCTTTCAGCCAGCCACTTGGTCCTTACTCTATAGTTCTCTCTCTAGCTCTCAGATCTTTAGCATCATCCTCAAAACGTCCAATGCATACCTTTATACATTCGTTCTCTGTAGGCTCTATAGAATCATTCTTTTCCAACTATCGGATCAGAACTCACAAGTCATCTAGCCCAGCATCAACAGATGTTTCCACTTCCTCATGCTTTAGTTTTCCAACTTCCACACAGAAACGGTTCAGCAAACGGTTCACTTCTGCTTTCTCGAATTGGTCCATATCGCACCACGTCGGACAATCTTCACTCGGTCAACAACGATCAACTTGTGTCACATGTTGGTGAGACACTAGAAGTGTCTCCCCAATGCCACAAGACCCGATTACATGTTGTTGCCAAGAGTCATCTCCATCGGCAAGAGGTTCTACCGATATCCACAAGTCATACCAATTTCAGCATTCTCATCGGCGAGATAATCACCATTCGATGAGACATCACACCAAGCTCATAATTCATTTCGAAGTGTTCCTTAGTCACCAAGACTTTAGTCATTCGCTGAGAGATCATATCGAGTCTTCAAGTCATGCCGAAACCCATTGTATTTCTATCGGCATCCATCTATTGACAAGACTATCGTCTTTCTCCAAGACGTCACAATAAGCTTCATGTTATACCGATCTCCGAACAATCGCCAAGAGTTATACCGAAGTCAGGATTCCATCAGCAAGACAATTGCTCTTCGCCAAGACATCATCCCGCAAGTTCCAAGTCACCCCGATTCAATCTTGTCAGCCAAACTTACTGCTTTCGTCAAGACTTCATACCGAAGCCTTTAAGTCACATCGATGTGTTCCACTGTCGGCGAGAGAATCAACCTTCGGAAAGACTTCTTACTGAGGCTTCCATGTTATCCCAAAACAACTGTTCGCCAAGAGTCACATCGAAATGATGACCCCACATGCTGTCGGTGAGACTTCCAATATTCAATGAGACATCATATCAAAACAAGTTTTTCGGCCAAGGGTCTCCCCGATGTCTTCAAGAGTTGCATTGTTGCCAAGAGAATCCTTCATCACTAAGACTTCTCACCAAGATCCTTAAGTTACTCCAAGTCGGTGAGACATATCACTATCGGTAAGACTTCTTACCGATCACCCAAGGGTTTCCCTGAAAGCTCCAACACTGCCGCCGAGACATGTTACTTTCAATAAGACTTCTCATTGAGCCGCCATAGGTTATCCCGATGACTTCAATGCTTATCCCTGTCAGCCAGACATTCCCCAGTCGCCAAGAGATCTTCCCGAGAGTTCAAGTCACCCCGATGACTCTTGCTTATCGGTGAGACTTCTCTCAGTCACCAAGACTTCCTACCAAACCCTTATGTTACTCCAATCTGTCTTTGCTGAGAGTCATAGTGAACCTAAAGACCATACAATCGGCAAGACATTCATATCGGTAAGACCTCATACCGAAACATAAACCTTTCGGCGAGGTCTCCCTAAAAACATCAGTTTCCATGAGTCTCCCCGACATCCGATAGACACCAACTATCAGCGAGACATCTCCCAACCGGTAAGAGATCTCCACGAGTGTCCATGTCATAGCGATAGGTCCATTCGGCAAGACAGAAGTATTGTCTCAGCGACATGAGCAATACACAAGTTTAAACTGCCAGTCGGCCAGACAACTTGAATGTAACAGCAACCATGCTTTCTTAGAGGTTTCAGCCTGTGAGATTGAGGCATATTTTCCAACAATCTCCCACTTGACGAAGATCACACAGGCACCTCCAAAGCAACCGGGAACTAAGAACACACTAGCTCCACCAGTTCAAACCTTGCAATACTCAAGACACCCAATCAACATGATTCCACATATAACAGTCCATTAGACAATCTGCAACAAAGACCAGGCAACGAACTGCAACTCAGTGACCAATAAAACAACTGATCACAGCCCTCCAGGAAACCACATAGAACTTCAACATGCTCTCAAGCTCCATCAAGAATTCTGCTCCAACATCCAAGATGTTCACCATTTAGGCAACAATCCTCTCATCTTCCACATGTGGAAGAAAGATACAGAGCCAAGGTGTATAAGCACCATTCCAACGAACACAAGCAAAAAATCCCAGTGATATCTTCAACAAGATACTGCTACCACTTCACTGTGCTCAAACACTATACAAAAGAAATATCAACTTCAAAGCTTCAAATAGAACACAACCGTGAAGTCATTCTCCAGAAACAAGATAAACAACACCAGTTAGAACATCAATCAGACTAACTTCTTCCATCCAACTGATAAACCCACACGACTAAAAATAGCACCCACAACTTGTGCTATACCATCCAATCTCACATACCTCAAAGGTATAAGCATTAGTAAACTCATGCTGCTCCAAAAACAACCCATCAACAACGAATGCAAGCTCCAAGTGCCAACCAGTCGAAGAAGACCAAATACAACAGGAACTCCCATTGTCTGAGTAATCCAAAGACATCACAAGTTTACCAATTACAGCACATAGAAAAAAGTAACCATGTAGTACCAAGGAAATATCCACAATGACATGCAAAACCTACAACAAATTGCTACAAGAAACATTTCTCTCATCACAAACCTTCACAGTCACAGAGAGAAATTCTACCCACCATCTTTCTGTAGAATATCCTCCTACATACACTTCTAACAACCAGCTGTGTCAAGAATGATCTTCTTCACATCCCAGAAGAAAGCCTTAACAACATCCACCCGTTCAATCACCAAGATCAAACCAACTTCTGATATCATGTAATCAATATGGATGTAAGCTTCTTAAAGAAGATCAAGCTAAAACATTTCCCATTTCAGGAAATCAGCCCATACATCATCTCCTACCAATTCTCATCAGTAAATGACATATCACAAAAGCTCAAGGAGATAAAACAAACTGTACAACTTCCACTATGAATCCTCTAGAACTAGAAGTTAAACTAATTCAAGATCCATATCATGAAAGTGAACTTAATAAAACACATCTAAAAAATATAATGGGCCAAATACCTTTCAGATCAACTGCCGAGTAGACCAAGAGTGGGAACGAGAATACTCCTTCAAGATAAACAAGTCATCATGACTAATCCAAGAGCAATCTCCTCATAGATCTCTTATTGAACTCATGTTCAACCAAGGTGAAGGCTTCTCAGACTTTCTGCTGAACAATTTTAACAAAAGTAACAAGCAGCAACACATCTCTCATAAGAGAACAAACAACCTCACCTTATTCTTCATGTATACATGAGTACTAGCAACCAATCATCTCATGCTAAAATTCAACTGCATTATTGCACTAACACAAAGTATCAAGCAAGTAATCAAAGCACCCAATACACAAAGAATTACCAGACCACTGTCAAAGCTCCAAACATATAAACCAGGAACTTATCATGACACCATGATCTACATATCCCCATAGGAGATACCATGCTTCAAGTGACTCCACCAATTGTCTCAAGTACAATGCACAATGCCAAAACTCCAGTGCAAACAAGAGTATACCATGACATAAAGCAAATAGACTTAAGAACAACATCACCTGTCAAGCACCACCAACACCTTAGCCAAAGACTCCAAGCATCCTCCATGGTTCCAAGATGTTGCACATCTTCAAATAATGTCCATGCAAAAGTGCAAGAACCCTTCTGCAACACTATAGAAGACCATTCACCACCATGTGATGAATCCACAGTCACTGCTAGAGCTCCCATTGAAACGTGACACCCGAGCTTTCCAAGCATCATGACCAACTGTTTCAGGTTCCCATAACTGACTATTCAGGTACTCTAATAATATCCATCCTCTCATCTCAAAACAATCACACCAATGCACAAGTGACCACAGACAAGGCCAGCTAACAAATCTGCACCATCAATGAATCAACCTCGTGGATAAAGACAGTCCACATCCAAGTTATCTCACTGCAGCCAATGGGTAGCTAATCCATCAACCGCATAACTCGCAGATCACAACCATCGAACATGCAAAACCATTATCACATTGAAAACTGCAACACTGAGATATCAAAGAGAATAACCACGTAGACAACATGACTCAAACACCAGATCACACCAAATCTGATTTGCCAATCATGTCCACAACGAGCACCATAATCAAGGAACCCACAAGCATTACCACAAGAATGTTGAGTGAAAAAACACTTCCCAACACTCCCATGGAGAGAAAGAATCATACCTCCTCAAAACCATGCACCAAGCATGCATGCAGACCTGCAACTATCTCATCCAGCCACACCCCAAAAGGCCAGTGTCTAGACAATAGCTTAACAACAACTCCACATGATCACAAGTTTTGCTTAACCGTGTAAAACCTGCAAAACCACAGAGCCATGCAAGTACAAATCATCCTTAGAAAGGAAACAACAGTTCAAAAGAATCCAGGCCCCTTTCAGGCCAACTTTAAATCACCACCATGTACATGCATTCGAGAAAGAGAGAAAGGCTATTTCAGAAGCTTGCAAATCATCTAATGATTAACTCCATAGCCTTCAAGCATTCGAGGTTAACAGGAAATAGTGCTTTCCAACACCAGGAACCACCATCTAGCATAAGCACTCTCTTCCATGACTGAGAAACAATCTAGGCTTCTCCATATCACCCAGGAGCCTATCACACAGACACCAATATAAGAGCTTTACTGCTACACAACCACAGAGTAGGAAAATCCACCTCATACTCTAAGGTTATACCTCTACTAGCCAGGAGACATAGATCACAACATGATCAACTCCCTTTTCCATCAAGACCATCCTTCAAGCTGCATGCTGTCTTAGAATACCACAAGGCTTCCACTCATCAAAGGATCAATACATCAGTCCATTCCTCCATATTTCTTCTAGCCTATCAAGCTAAGAAATCTTCACAGGAGAAATATCCAGAACCAACAACCAGAAGAAGGCTCTGATACCACTTGTAAGGAAAATTAGGAGCACATCTTATGAAAACTCCATGCAGTAGTGCCTTCGGTAACTTTCATTTCGATTAGGTTTCCTCAAAGACACGAACAACTATGTCCAAATGGGGAACATACACAGTTCATTTTCTACATTGATCCATCTAAGAGAAACACATGTAAATTCAACAACAAGCATTAATAGACTCTACTACACAAACCAACAGCATGAAAGATGAAACAGAAAACCAGATCACAAAGATTTACGTGGGGAAAATCCTTTCGGATAAAAAACCCCACACTCCAAAGATCGAGCCATTGTATTATTCTGCAACAAACAGTTACAATACAATTTTAGGCTCTTAGCCTTTTCAGAGATTACATCTTGTTCATCTGGATACAACTGGTAGCAAACTATTCCTGAGAGATCAAACAAAGCAATCAGGATCACGAGAGATTCCAATAGCTTGACTCTGCCTCTCAATCCTCTGCTTCGACCTCATGGCTTCGGCCTTTCGGCCAGCCACTCGGTCCTTACTCTATAGTTCTCTCTCTGGCTCTCAGATCTTCAGCATCATCCTCAGAACATCCAATGCATACCTTTATACATTCGTTCTCTGCAGGCTCTATAGAATCGTTCTTTTCCAACTGTCAGATCAGAACTCACAAGTCATCCAGCCCAACATCATCAGATGTTTCCACTTCCTCGTGCTTTAGTTTTCCAACTTCCACACAGAAAGGGTTCAACAAACGGTTCACTTCTGCTTTCTCGGATTGGTCCATATCACAACACGTCGGACAATCTTCACTCAGTCAACAGCGATCAACTTGTGTCGCATGTCGGTGAGACACTAGAAGTGTCTCCCCAATGCCACAAGACCCGATTACATGTTGTCGCCAAGAGTCGTCTCCATCGGCAAGAGGTTGTACCTGATATCCACAAGTCATACCGATTTCAGCATTCTCATTGGCGAGACAATCGCCATTCGATGAGACATCACACTGAGCTCATAAGTCATTCCGAAGTGTTCCTTAGTCGCCAAGACTTTAGTCATTCACTGAGAGATCATATCGAGTCTTCAAGTCATGCCAAAACCCATTGTATTTCTATCGGCATCCATCTATCGGCAAGACTATCATCTTTCGCCAAGACGTCACAACGAGCTTCATGTTATACCGATCTCCGAACAATCGCCAAGAGTTATACCGAAGTCAGGATTCCATCGACAAGACAATTGCTCTTTGCCAAGACATCACCCCGCAAGTTCCAAGTCACCCCAATTCAATCTTGTCAGCCAGACTTACTGCTTTCACCAAGACTTCATACCGAAGCCTTTAAGTCACATCGATGTGTTCCACTGTCAGCGAGAGAATCAACTTGATGCGAGATAAAGTAAGGTCAAAATGATGAAAATGCATGAAAATTGATTGTCTGCCCTTGGAGGCCAGGGGCACCCTGAATTTTGAAGCCTCAAATGTCAAAATTAGGGTTTGCAGCTTCAAGAAGTTTCTTGTTAGTTTTGATCCTATTCTTCAATGAAATTGTCAACGAGTCTTCTAGATACATCATTCAATCAGAATTAGTGATCGAACATAGGATCTGGTGACGTTTGCAAATTGAAATTTTCAAGAAAATTTCTAAGTTTGGAGTAAAGGTGTCTAAAGTCAAAGTTTGAATTTTTTAACTCAAGTGCATGGATCGCCCCAAAATGGAGGAGTTAGTTAACTGAATTTAAATAATATTAAAACTTCAGTTGCACTTCTCAAGTCGACTTCAACAAGACTTTTTTTTTGCTTACAAATGGTGAGTTTTTTTTACATGCACAGTTAACTGAAGTACATGGAGGTGGCACCCAATTTAGGGCTTATTTTTCATCCAGTTAACTGAGTTTGAGGTCCAATCAGAAGGTGGCGCCTAAATTTAGGAAATTGCATGCATTTGTGACACCTTTCTTCATAAATTTTATTTATTAATGCATTTGGGTGTCCATTATTCTCATCATGGTGGGCACCAGAAAACTGTTAGCATTACAATTCACACCTTTGGAGTGCGTATTAGCAATGGACAACTATGCATAGTGCGTAATTTTTGGGTGAAAATTATGTAGTCCCTTTAACAAATTACAAAACTTGATTTCAGCCACAATTGTGTGAGATAGAATCTCTCCTCTCAGAAAGGGGAGGCACCCTTCTTACTGCCCTAAGTAAAACTAATTAAGTATTCACAATGATGTACACTACGATTAAGAAATGGGGGTGTGTCACATTCATAATTCTCTCTTTTTTTAGAGAATATGTTTTACAATGCTTCACGGTTTTTGAGTTCTTGATTTGATACAACTTCAAACTAAAAACAAAGCAGTAATTCCAATATTCTTATCTTGTCAAAGCAAAGACCAAGAATACCAACATAATAATGATAAATGATAAAACAAGAAAACTAATGAAGGCACAAAGTCGTTTTGTAGCTTTCACCAATGAATCCTTTGAGATATGTAACCAACGTTGTATTAGAAGCAAAAAGTCTTCTAGATAGTCCATGATAGATCCACGAACAACATGAATAAATACAAGCACAAAGTCTTGTAGAGAATTCACCAACAACATTCAATTAATATCATAATTTCGAATGAAAGAGTGTAACACAAAGTTTACACGGATTTACTCAAAGCCTATTACACCCTGATTGTATAGCTACTAAGATATTAGTACTGCATAGGGAATAAGTGTTTGTAAACATAAATTATGTGAATGAATAAGATATGTTGCACCTTGTTATCAAATGAGTTTTGTACATTAATATTTGTCTCATTTTTATGTTGTTTCAATTGATGTTATTCATGGTGAAAATATGCATTATGAGGATAATGAATAATGTTGATATATCTTGTGAAGTTTATGTATATTGCTATTGTTGTGAGAAATTGATTGTCGTGAGCTTATGACAGTGGATGCAGGTATGTGAACCATTCCTCCAGGCGGAGGGGAAATATCACTTGGGAGAGGGGCTTGGTCGTTTAACTGGTAATGTTAACTAGTTGAACATACACACACATTATTATGGGTTTGGAGGAACCAAGTCAGATAAGTTGGTCTTGATAAGTCATCCATAGGCTTTAGTAGTCTGGTTTACTTCTCTGTGCTTTGTGTGTGATGATTGTTTATTTATCAGACTTACCATACTGTGATCCTTGTATGGAAAATGTGAAAGATATGTGTTTATAGGTTGAGTGGGTATGTATACACATGTATACATTATGTACACGTATCCATATGTATAAACATATCACTACATACGTATGATAGGTAGATGGATATGCTCATACGTATGTGTCGACATGTATATACATATACATACGTATACACAGAGGTATATATGGTTATACACATGTATATACATACACACCCCGCCTATTATTTGTGGATATATGTATATGTATGTATATATGTATATATCGATAGAGTAATGATATTAAATGATATATATATTTATATATTTTATATAAGGGATAAAATATATGTATAAATATTATAGTAAGATAAATATACATATATATAGATATATATATATATACATTACAAGAGTAATGAAGAATATATATATATATATGTATATATATGAATATATTAATAATTACTTAATATAAATACATATATAATATATATAAATATATATAGTATAATATTTTAAAACTCTAAAGTGAAAAATTAAAAGATTTAAATCTTTTACTTGGAGTAAATATTATAAAGTGGACTATGGAGAAATAAATTGATCTCTTGACTATTGAGAAAATAATAAAACAAGGGAGAATCGAGCCTTTTTATTTAAAACATAAGCCATAGTGAAATCGAAATATTTGAGGGAAACATTTAAAAAGAGAACAAAATATTTCCGAAGAAGTTCATTTCCCGTAAAATGGCGTGGAAGAGAAATGCATGGAATTCTAGAAGAAAAATTCAAAGAGCTAGAAAGAGGGCGACACAACTGAAGGGTATGATGTGTTGCAAGAAGTATCTTGACCAATTCGCTGAAATGGTGATTCATTTCCTCTTGAGTGCCAAAACTAGTTTTTTTCCTGTAAGTGGCGTTTCTTCCTTTCTGAGTTGATTAAGTCTTGATTTGCTAGCTCAAATGAGGTTGATTCACTCTCATTTTTGATGATTAAGGGTTTAGAAACCTACCAGGTTTCATTTTAAATATTTATGAGCACTTTGCTATCAATCCACATACCTCCATTAGTGGAATTCGTTGCATTTCAGGCCTATATATAGATGCCTTTCCATTTAGTGTTTCATCACTTGTACAATTCAAGTTTATCATTTTCATTGAGCTCCATATCCATTTCTCTATTTTGTTTTTATTTTTTGTTTTGCTGAGTTGAAAATATAGTGAGTTTTACCAACAATCGCCATTAACAGTTAATATCCCATTTTAAGCTGAGAGTGAAGTCATTGTGAGCTATAGTTGAGTAAGAAATTACTAGTGGAATCATAATTGAGAGAAGAGACTTAGAGAGATCATTGTAGAGTGAGATTCTATCATAGAGAAGCCATTTTCAATGTGAAATCTCTGTATACTGGAAGCTTGTTTGAAGGAAGGACTGGAAGAACAACTCTGGAAGGAGAAGCTTAATATCAGGCACAAATCCTCTTTAGTTTGTAACTTTTATTTGAAGTGTTGTTTCCTTTTTGGTCTTGTGATTGTTGTTTTCCATAGTTCTAATAGGATAAAATTATTTTGAAGAACATCTACAAGCAATGCATAGAAGGGAAATTGTGTAAGGGTTTCATTGAAAAAGGGAATGGGTAAAAAGGGATTATATGTGAAAAGAACTTAAGGAATTAGTTTACTTATCTTGTATTAAAGGGAAATAATGGAAAAAGATAAAAAAGAAAGGATTTATATGCATTTTAATGAATATTGCATTTTGTGTATGATCTTCGTATATGGAGAATACGTAGAAGTATTTATTATCTACTAGGATCGAAATGATGACAGAACCAAGTATGGTCTTAAGCTTAAGTTATTAGGTTATCTGGGATAAGCTAAACACTCCTAGGATAAAGATTTCCTAAATTAGGAGTTAGGATATAAGACACTTGTTGACTGACTCATTTCTAAGTAGTTAGTTTGTGGTAGGAAGTCTGGGGTTAATTTATACCCATTGAAGGACATAGCCTACGCGTAGAGTAAGATAGCCCCAAGTCAAATCGGCCCTGAGTAGTGTAAGTGATAGATGACTTACTCAATCGTTTACTGAACTAGAATACTATGGCCATAGTAATGTAATGTACCTACATCCTCTTAGATCAGGCGATGATTACATTGTCAATTCACTGTGATCCAATAAGTACATACTAGTTTGGGATTGTGGGATTAATAAGAATCTAGTTATGTAGGACACGCCACTATGCTCAGTTGGTTAACAGAATTGGTTACTCAACCAATCCTTTCGATCAAGGAGGGTCATTCATTGAAAAATGAATGTGCGGGGGACCACATTATAAGTCTATGGTTGGTGGAAAAGCACCCGAGTGATGTTTCTCCTCCACAACAGATGTCTAAAGAACCAAGATTTTGAAAGGGAAGATCCTGGACCGTCTTACTACTATTTTTGAAAAAGTTGATTACTACTATTTGTGCAAAAGCTAATTAAGCTGTGTATGTATTCTTATGCTTTCGTACTCTGTTATTTAATTTGAAAAGGAAAAATTTATTTTATTATGAAAGGCATTGAATTTTATTTATAGGATGTATTTTCAATTGAAATGAAAAGAAAAAATTTGTTACAGTGTTTATTACTTGTTTACTTTCATTTATAAGTTGTAAAAATAAGGAATTTTTATTTCACGTATGGGATAGGTTTTTACGAAGCCCTTTAGATCTCAATCACTAATCACTGCCAATCTCAATCAATTCGAAAAGATAATCGATTCCAACACAAAGTCTGGTATGCAACTTTCTTCTTTATTGATGAAAATAGATTCACAAAGATGAACACAAAGTTTCATGTATTTGCTTCTCAAAATGGGCAGCACTTCGTTGCAAAAGATAAAAGATCAATATTACAAAAGAATCCCCTCATATTTGTAAAAGAGAGGGAAGAGCAAATCTAGGAAAAGTAGATGAGCGAATTTAGGAAAGTTAGGTGAGCAAATTTAGGAAAATCTCACCTAACAAGTCAACTTATTCAAAAATGTTGTCCATCTTTTTAGGAAAACATCTTTGTTTTTACATGTAATTACATCTTGGAAAATGACATGCAAAATGTCAAGAACTATTTACAAAATGCATAAATAAAAGCATAAAACTATCTAACACTGGAGATGAAAAGAAGTCTTCATGGTTCCTTGCATTGGGCGCGAAAGTATTCATATATCTTCTTTGTCTCCAGCATGAATGCCTCGTCTGGACCAACTGTATAATCCACAATGGTGTGAACTCTGGTGATTGATCTTCTTGTAGACGAGCAAATTTTCTTGCATCTTTCAAGATGCGTTTTGAGATTATCAAGAGAAATTCATATATCACAAATTGCATGCATAGAGTTCTTTGAAAAGTTTGCATCCTCCACTTACTTCATGACGACTTCTTTGTAGATCTATGAAAGTTCACTGGCCAGGAGGAAAATTTGATTTTCATCAAGGAGCTTACCCGATAACTCCTTAATTCCATTTTTTAGGATAACACGATGTCCTTCGACATCTTCTTGTACTTGGTGGATATCTTCAATAAGAGACTTGATCACTTGAATGCAGTGCTTGAGAGATTCTCTTACCTCCACATATTTCTCTTTGTCGAGAATTACCCCAACTTCTACCAACTTACTCAGCTTTTCTTCTTTCATTCGTGACCAAAATGAGAGGCATCTTTCCATTTCTTTTTGCTCTTGGGAAAGTATGCTTTCTTCTTTATCAAGATTTGATTTTAGCTTGGCTATCTGAGTGGCCTTCTCATCTGCAACAGCTATGACCTATGAATCATGTTCTATCATTTCATCAATGAAATCATACAACACCTTACCCTTGGAAGCAAACTTCTCCCCCTTTTGTACTGTGGTTCCTCAACACTTACCATAGCCATAGGTTGTACATTTCCTAAAGAGCTTGCAAGGTTCCTCAAAATAGTTGCATAATGCTCGAATTTCTCCTTGTACATATTCCTGGCCTGTTCCATCTTATCAAGCCTTCCTGCTAATGCATCTAGGACCACTTGTGCGTCTTCCTTTGCACTTTCATTTGTCACTTTGCCGAGCTGGACTCTCGTGACAATGTAGTCCTCCATGTTTACATCTCCTTCTTGTGGTAGTAGACCAATTTCTACAAAGTTATGACCAATTTTGTCAACATGAAGCCTTGAATGAACTTTTTCCCTTTTCTTCCCCTTGGCTTTTGGAGGAGCTATCTCTTCAAAATCAAGCTCATCTAGGGAGATCATTTGTTTCTTTCACTTTGATACTTGAGAGATCAACCAAGGGGGAAGGGAGGAAGTATATGCTTCTTGAATCACTGCCAACTCTTGTGTTGCAACCACTTCTGTAGAAATGGTTGGTATGGTAACAATCGGGGTAGTATCTGTCATGATTGCTCCAGTGGACTGCAAACCAAGTTGACTCTGCAAAGACTCATTCATAAATCTGTCGAATTTAGCTTTAGAAGAAACATCAAAAGATGGAGATGACAAACTTGGGATGGATGAGGGAGAGCTTGACAAGACATCAAGAGTTTGTAAATTTGAAATTGTAGGAGGAGCGGTAAGGATAGTTGATACTGCGGGGGGAATAGAAACTTCCACTGTATGTATGGTAGATCTGGGAGGAGGTGAAGTAGGAAGAGGAGGTGGAGGAGTGGTAGGATTAGGAGGTGTATGAGGAATATTTGAAGTAACAAGAAATGATGTTTGGGGAATATTTTCAACAACATTCTCATGAGGAGATAGAGTTTGTTCATCGTCATCCCTGAGTTCCTCATCATTACCTTCTTTTTCACCTTCATCTTCTTCAAACTCTTCCTCTTCTGCAAAATCTTCTTCTTCTGCAGACTCTTCTTCATCAGAATCTTCCTCTTCTACAGATTCCTCGATTTCGTTTCCTTCTTCTTCGGATGTTTGTTCCTCAAAAGCAGGCCCTTTTCCTTCTGCATGAGTTGGTTCAGATTTTGTGGCCTCTTGTTCTTCAATTGTCCGTGTAACATTCTTACCAATGGTGAACTTGATTCTAGGACCTCTTTGGGAAGAAGAGGGAGTAGTCGCATGCTTTTCTTTTGTGCGGAGTTCCTATTGTTGGCCGGTTTCTCCTCTAGGTACTTCTCCTTCTGACTCTGTCCTAAAAACTTTCATCTGGAAGCCATGTTTGTGCAACCATTTTGTTGTGTTGGATAAGATGAGGGCAAGCCTTTTTCTGATGGAGACACTTTCCTTTTTAGACCATTGTACTGAAGGTAAGGGTCTCCTAGAAATTTCATCTTCTTCGTAGGCAGAGTTCACGATGTCGCTAGGATCTTTGAAATCCTCTGGTAGATCAACCACACCAAGATCTCTGATCTGCTCTACTTTTAGCCTGCAAAAGTCCATTTTGTAGATGTCTTCTTCATCCCTACAGTCCACCCATATGTCATCAAAGTGGTAGACATGTCGGTGATCTTTCTTTAGTTTCCTCTTCACATCCCAATAGTCAAATTCAAATCTATATTTGTATGTTCTTATAGTCATTGTCTGCATTTCTGCAACAGTTGACTTTCCCTTTTGTACACTTTGAATGGTATATCTACCAATTGTTAGTGGAAACTTGAAACCCAATTTGTGAATTCTCATGCGTTCCTTGTGGAATGAGATCAACTGTCTGCATAGCTACATGAGTATCCACTTATCTGAAGGATATCTGGGCAACATGTATGGACACCCAGTATAGCAACCCACTCTCATATAGGTGAAAGTTGGAAATTGCAAAAAGATACACCCAACTTTACTAACCACTTTGTATGCCTCATCTGATACTCTCTTCTTTTCAAGAGTTGGATCAAAATTGAATAGCAAGGGTGCAAAGAAGGCATCTGTGACCCTCCTAAAATGATGAAGACTTTCTTTTAATTTCAACTGATAAAAATACTCATACACAGGTACAAAATCTATGTTTCCCTTTGTAGACATCCCTAGAAATTGCCTCATTACTACGGCAACATACACCAAATAAGAAGTCATGTAAAACTTTAGAGTGGTTGGCACACTTATCAACTGATCATGAATTTCATCACTAATTTGAGTCCCCCAATCAATATGAGCTTGCTTTCTCCTGATGATCTAGATGTATTCATACATCCAATCCTGAAAATCATAGTTTGCAAACTCGGACTCACCCGGCGGACTCAGTAGCCCAAAAATATGACTCAGACTCAGGACTCGGTCATAGACTGATACTTTCAATGTCAATGTATAACACATCATAAGATTATAAATGTTTTATATAATCCTAGCTTCTTTCAACCCCAATTCAATTTGCAAACCTGTATTACACAAACTTGAGTGTTAAAATGAAAAAAAAGTTAAAAAAAACATGGGTTTTTAACCCTTTTTGACTCCCAACCACGTAGGAGAGTCTTGGGTTAGGACTCCCGAGTCTGACCTCAGGACTCGGCCGAGTCCTGAGGTTGGACTCCCAAGTCCCGACCCAAGACTCTCTTGGACTCGACTCCCAAGTCCATGGCGAGTCGACTTGGCTCACCAACAGACTCCCAAGTCTGCCAAGTCCACGAGCGAGTCTGTGAACTATGCTGAAAATGAGATGAATCAGGCAAGCCTTTCACCCTACTCAAGAGAGTAATCATATCCCTGCCATCCAATTTAAAATCACTTCGAGGAAGCCCCTTTGGCCATCTTGAGATAGTAGGCCTAGGTGTTTTCAACCATTGGTTGTTAATCAAATTTTTAGCCTTAGTTGGATCTTGATCATAAACCTCCTATTCCTGTTGAATTGAAATCTTTGTATATTGTTCCATGTGTGGAACTCGAAAAACAATATCAAAAAATTTAGGGTCTAGTCTCATCATTACTCATCCTGAGGAATCTATTACACTTTTGTTATCTCTGATGTAGTGAGATGCAACCCGAGAACAAACTCTGTATTATGAGTAGAAGTTGAGAATGTAGATACCAGGTGCAAGTTGTTGTGGACAATAGATCTTAGGCTGTCTTCTAAGGGCTTTTTCTCAGTTCTTTTTACAAAATCTTCAAGGTCTTGATGACCAATTTCAATGTCTTTAATTTCATCCACCTTCGAGATCACCATGGTAGGTGGAAAGACACCCTGATATTTGTATTTCATTTTTCCCTTGTTGTTGTAAAAACTAACACCTCTGGAGTGCAAGTTGGTACAGACAGCTATGCACACTGCGTAATGAGTGCTCTTCAAATTAGGAGGGGAAGCTCCCTCGTAGTGCTGGAATGCGCGGAAAAGAAAAGTAACCTAAGTCCTATCTTTTTGTTCTCAGCTGGAAGAGGCACAAGGTTAAGAAAACTAAGAACGTTGCACCTAAGGATTTTCTGGTTTCACAGATCATTAACTACAACTAAACTAACTACTTTAAATCTATCTAGTTCCCTCAAGAAAATAGAGCATGAGGAAATGGAGCAAGAATGTTCTATATGATAAACTTCAGGTACAGTCTCACAATGTGAAGGCAAGGTGGGCTCAACTATTTGCTTGGCTGGGAAGAAGTTTATTGGAAACAACAAATATACAATAAAACGGGTACAAATTCACAATGTGAAGGCAAGGTGGGCTCAACTATTTGCTCATCTGAATAGGCTTATTAGAAACAAAACATAAAGGATATCCATCTAGGACAGTAAATTGCATAGACGAAACACACATACAATTTACGATCAAACTAGCCATTATATTTAACTAAGATAAGCTTTCACCATAATAACAACATTAAACCTGAGTGGCATACCAATTCATCATTATAGCAAAAACTCGTGAACAGATACAAAATAAGCAATATTACAGGCAAGGTGGGCACAACATATATTACTTTCTCGTGCAAAAGTTATTTACAAATGAGCTGAAAGCTCTTATTTATAGACATCAAAAGGTGTAGGGAACCCTAAAATCACCTTGAGTCAACTACAGTCTTGCAAGCATGCAAGATTTATTGCTAAACCCTAATAAAGCAAACTATATAGTTAACTGGAAAGTTACCATCAGTTAACCGGTACATCTAATCTAAATGGACAATATGCAAGCATGCACGCCCTTATTGAAAGCAAGTTAACTGGAACACTACCATCAGTTAACAAAAACCCTAAATGCAACTCCAAGTCCTGCAAAATATCTTTGAGGATAAGATAGACATGCGTGCATGGTCCCGACAAAGAGAAGAAGATGAAAGTTGAGTTCTAATTGCATGCTCCTGATTCTGTCCTCACAGACAACTGCAGGTTCTAACTGTCTGATCACTGCTTGACAACAACTTGAGCAATTCTGGAAATATCTACATATTTAAACTAACATTACACTAAATGGTAACTCTGGCGGCTCCGTAACTGAAGTGATGCCCACTGTTTCTTTTGCAACTTTACGCTTCTCACGTTTTTCATGCTTTTCTCTATGGAAGAGTGTTGCATGATGAAACTGCGAAGCTTGACTATGAACACTCTAGTTGTGAGAAATGCAAATGAACTTGTTGTACACACAAAACTCCAATGGTATCAACCCTCTAAACTAGCCTTGGAAGGCTATCAACTATACGAGGCATGAAACCATGTGGACTTGAGTGACTACACCTGTCAACCCTCCAAATGTGCTTGATACAAATCAGTGTCAAATTTTCTAATGAAATCATGAATTAAGATTGATTTGGTCTTGAATTCAGTCTACATGAATTGCATTCTGAAAAACTTGCCTGTTAACTGTAAACACCTATATTCTGACAATTTTTTCCAGAAGCTGAAAAGTTTCTTGGTGAGTCTAAAAATAGCCTACCGGAGGGCAATTTTCACCAAAAATTCTGAGTCATGGGTTTTGTGCAGAAAATGATTCTAAGACAACCCACAACATCATAATTGCGAAAAAAATGTCATTTAGCTTGACATGCAAGAGCTTTTCCAAAAAAGACAACTAGGGGCAGTAGGGGCTGCGAGGGCAATTTTTTTGAGAAAATTTGAAATATGGGTTTTGCCCAAAAAATAATTTTAAGACAACCTGCAATATTAGAATTGCAAAAATTTGACTTCTACTCCACCATGCAAAGGAATTTTAGTTGAGAAAATCAAAACCTCGAGAATCGATGCTCTGGAGTAAATTTTCCTGAAAAATTCTAGCACATGGGTTTTGTAGAGGAAGCTATGCTGAACCAACCCAGATGATTTGTTTTGTCAAAATTCGTTGAATTCTCAAACATGCAAAAGAAATTAAGATGAGAAATGGAAGAATTTAAGACAAAAGATTAAGGTTTTGATGCTTTTCTTCTACTAAAATCGCCACCCTATCTTGATATCTGCTAATGAATGTGGACCTGTACCTGCAGGGAAATCTAAGAACAATCTTTGTAGTGCCTTCGAATGTTGAATGTTGAAGAATTCACCCACACAAGTGAGAAAATTCGCATTGGTCTTCAACTGTGTGAGAGAAGAATGGACACTATCTTGAATAAATGCAAGAATTCTTTGCTTAATGGCACCAACTGCAAGAATAAACCTTGACTAACAAAAGAAGTTTTCTGATTGGACCCCCTCTAGTTCGACTGACACTGACTCAGAGTCTCGGAGATAAAATAATATTAAAATATTCAGTTACCATTACATGCAAATTTGAGATTCAACATTAAAGAGGCACCAATATCTAATTATTGATGAAAATCACCATTTTAATGCTTTGCATGCAAAAACTAAATTAAATATTATTTTAATAAGTTAACAAAAATCTCAGCATCTAGATGCACTTAGCAAAATCCATTGATTCCAAAATGTCCTCATTTGACCTTTCAGGCGTCCATTTACAAGAGTTATGAGATTTTTTTTACTAACTTCCTATTTTATAGCTCACTTAAAGTTACAGTTCCCCTGTTCAGCTCTAATTTTTGGATGCCTGATTGAGGCTGTGACTGAGCTGAGATATCCACTGCAAAGCCAATAGAGCAAAGATGAAATGTCTACTGGGAGCTACAATTGCTAAAAATGATGTTTGATGCCTCAAAAAATTAGGCGCCTTTGATTAAATTGATGCAAGGTCTCTAGACAACCATTTCTCCGTTTTTCCCTCTGACACTTCAAATAGCCACTATCGATGAACGATGAACCCCACTGACTGGATGATAGGTTCATTGCGTGACTGGAAGAATTTTGCATCCAATGAAGTTGTATGTAAGGCATCTAAAAGTTGCATTAGGAACCCCAAAAGCAAGGGGGCCCCTAGCCTGTGAAGGCACAATCATTAATTTGACAAAAGTGAAACTTTCATCCAGACACCATACTTTAACCCCTGACACAAGGAGCTGGAGTTCTCCAATTTGTGCACTGTTAGTCTCTCTGCATAGCTAGAACAACTTACAAGAGATGTCTCTAGAAGTAACGAAGCAAGAAAACTACTTCTAAGACCTCAAAAAGAAGGGCGCCTTTTCCAAGGGGATGTGTATTTTCCATACAGTCTTTTTTTTGGTTATCTTCACTCTTCATAATTCTACACTGACCTCTCACATACGAGCGTTTGACAAATCCCGGAGGCTGATGGCTAGGCTCATTGGATAGCTAGAGCAATTTCGCACAAGCCTCATGAAGACTGTGACTGCTAAAAACCCCATCTGATAGGCCTAATGGCTGGGCGCCCCTGGCCTATAGAGGTATAGGTGTGTATTTCCACATTTTTCCACCCTCTATTTTACATGCTTGGTAGAACCTCTGCCACGATCGCTCAGAATGTCAAATCTTCTCTTGAACTGATGCGTTGCGGAGCTAAACTGGATTAGAAAAGATCTCTGGAAGACGAAAAACAAAATACATTGACAAAATACTGGATTACAATTCTGGGACAATAGGATTGTAGCAAAATAGGCTTATAGTTTAGCCATCAAACCAAAATACATTGACATGAGACACATGCACTAAACAAGAACTTGCAGCTAAAAGAGACTTGCAAACTTGCTCTTACACAAAGTGAACTGACACTGAATAAAAACTTGCAACATTATAGGATTGCAATTTGCTATCACAAGAACGGTTAAGAAAATAATGGGCAAGGCTGCCCTTATTTATACACAAGCAAAGGAGTAGGGAACCCTAAAATTTCCTTGCTTTTACAACCAAGACTTGCTAACATACAAGCTTTATTTCTAAAACTAAACAAGATAAACATCTAACCACCTAATAAAACATAAAAACAAGAAATGCCAACTATTACAATTTGTTGTCTTTCTATTCTTCAAAGAGTGGATAAGAATTGAGACAAGAATAGAAAGAAAGCTAGAAGAAAGCTTCTAGATGATTGTTGCTTTAAATCTCCACCACATCCGCTAAAAAGCTGATTTGTTTCTTGATTTTAAGTGGAGAGTGTTGCTGAAAATAGAATGCTGATCTATCTTGAAAAAACAATTTCACCAAAAAAAGCTAGGACCTGGGTTTTGTAGAAAATCACGTTTCGGAGAAACCCAGATGCTTAGAAACTGAAATATCCAAATCCATCCTGAAAAAGCGACCAAAAAGTGGTTTTAAGAAGAGGAAAAATTTCCCAGCATTCAAGAGGATGAAAAAGGAGAGAGACCCATGTGATCAGAAATGGAAAAAGTTGAGTGGTTGTTTTGAAAAAACAACGCGCTAGACATTTGGAGCATGAAAAAGCATTCCTCCTTGCTCACTAATCTTGGAACCATGAAGAACACCGAAAAAGCATGTCATTTGAGTCTTCAAATCTTCATTGAGAGAAAAGGGAAAATCTTCTTGCTCCAGACACCAACCTGCAAAAATGAATAATGAAAGACAAAAGCTCTCTTAAATAAGTTGAGGTTTGCGAAAATATGCTTTCTTTTTTCTTTAAAACTTCTCGAAGCCAATCCTAAGCAGGTGCATCGAACTTGGACATTTTCTAATTTTGAATGATGAAAACTTTGAAAATTTTGTCTAAGGTATGAGAACATGGGCACCACCCTTGGAAGACTTAGCCATTTTTTTATCATTTTCAAGATTTTGCTTGATTTTGGCCTCTGTTTGATTTCGATTTCTAGGAGCTCAGTGAATCCTATGATTTGGCGGGATGATCCATCGTTGAGCCTAAGTGAATCTGACAAAGTTGTTCTAGAGGCTACTTTTCATAAAAACTTCATTTGACCCCTCAAAAGTTGGGCGCCTCTGGCTACCTGGGGCGCCCATGATTACCAATGTTAGCCATTTTTCCATATTCTTCAAGTTTTTGCTTGCTTCCCTTGATCTTCTGATGAATTTACGATTACGGGAGCTAGAATGATCTGATTGACTGACTGTCAGATTCACTGGATAACTTGGAGGATTATGAGGGGGATTCTCTGAAGGCTTCATCTCCTAAAAGCTACATATTGTGGGTCAAAATCTTGGGCGCCTTTGGCTAGCCGGGGCGCCAAGCTCCTTCAGAGTTAGTTTATTTTTTGTGATTTTCACCTTGCTTTTGACTTCTAACATTTTATGTGGTTTTACCCCTCCGATCAGTCAATGATATCTGATGCTTGTCAACTCCGATGGACCTGCTGACAATTGCGTTGGAAAGCTTGATCAAGATTGATGAAGTCATGTTAGAGGCTATGACTGCAAATTTATCCATTTGATGCCTCAAAAGCTTGGGCGCCTATCTCCTTCTAGGGCGCCCAAGTTCTCTAGACTTAGAATATTTTCTGATAATTCCATGATTTGCATTCTAGAATATTTTCTAATGATTTCATGATTTGCATTCTGCTTCTTGGTTGAGGCCTCTCCATTTGATCTTGAATTTTGGGTGACTGATTGATCGGATAACTGTGCTGATGGATTCGCCATGAAGTTGAGAAGATTTTGAGCAACATTGTCTGGGAGCACAAACCCTAATTTCATCATTTGATCTCTTGAAAAGTTGGGCACCTATCTCCTTCTGGGGCACACATGGCTAGCAGGCTTAGTTTTTATTTTGCAATTTTCAACTTTCTCCTTCATTCGACGTGCTTGCCTTTTCCTCACTTGCTGGAGATGAAAATTTTTCTAAGGCATGAGTCTTTGGGCGCCTAGACTGAGCTAGGGTGCCTGAAGCTTCTAGATAGCCAAAATTTTGCATTTTCCAACTTTCACAACTCCCCTTCTCCATTCTTCATTTTGCATGCACATTCATCATTTCATCTTTTTTTCAGTGCTTGAATGTTTGAATCTGACACCTGGTAGCTGACTGACTTCCATTAATGGCCTCAAAACTCCCAAAAAGCTTTTAAAAAAGTAGAATAGACACACTAGGGAAAAATTGATCTTTTGACAATTTTGACTGCACCAGCCTGATGAGGAAGTAATTTCAACCAATCAAAATCAGTTTGAACCCTAACAGCCAAACTTTCTATTTTTAGAAAATTTTGTCAACATTCGTTTCGAAAGAAACCCAAACAAAACCCATAAAAAGTTCTATTTTTAGAAAGTTTCTAAAAATAGAATTTTTCCTAAAATTTAGGTTCAAAAACTTGAGATCTGGATTTTGTAGACTTGGTTGCTCTGAGTAGACCTAGATCATCAGATTTTGAAATTTTTGAGTTTTTGACCCTCATGCAAGACATACAAACCCCAATTTTGACCTTTTTTGACAATTTTAACAAGACTTTTGACTCATTTCCCCAAAATGCCTAAGTGTAGGAAATTTTTTAATTTGGGGTACAACACAACACGTTATGTTTTCCAACATTCAACATAACATAGGAAGCCTTTGAATAACCCTTGAATCCAAGAAAGAAGCCAACCACCATCAGGGCAACTAGCACAAAGACCCTCTAATCATGCCCTATTAGCCTACAAGGGCCATTGATAGGCTAATCATGTTGATGTGTGAATGACTAACTAGAAGGGGACATTACATAGATGAGGAGCAGCCTCATGAGGATGGGGGCAAGAGTAGCACAATTGCTACCATATCAGGTACACCGAAATTCAACTCTTTCAGAGTTAGGGGATCTTTACAGGGATAGCGCATCGCAATTTTGATTGATAGTGGGACCACCCTCAACTTCATTGATGTAGCTTTAGTGGCAAAGTAGAATTTTCCAGTAGAAGATTTTGAAGGCTTTAATGTGATGGTGGCAAATGGATATAACATGGCATGTACACAGAGGGTTCCGCAATTGCCTATCACATTGGGAAATTATACAATCACTGATGATTTCTATGTGGTGGACTTAGGGGACACCAATGCTATCCTTGGGATTTAGTGGTTGCATTCACTTGGGAATTATTCACAGAACTTCCAAACCATTGAGCTCAAGTTTAGGACGACAGATGGCAGGAGAGTGGTGCTTAGGGGAATGTCAACTGGAGCACCCAAGATGGTATCAGCTAAATGCATGGAGACTATTTTCAAGCATGGTGACATTGCATGGGTAGCTGAGTGCTTGATCACAAGCAAGGAGACTCCAAATTCAAAGCAGCCATATCACATTGATATTCAGGAGTTGTTGGGGAAGCATGACAAGGTATTTGGAGAAATTCCTCCAGAGAGACCACCAAACTGTGGGTTTGAGCACACTATTGAATTGGAGGGGAGGGCTAAGCCCGTCATCACTACCCCCTATCATCATCCTAAGAAGTTTAAGGATGAGATTGAGAAAACAATCAAAGAATTTCTTTAGATGGGACATCTCAGGCCGAGTTCTAGTCCCTTTGCTTCTCTAGTGGTGCTGGTGAAGAAGAAGGATGGAACGATGCAAATGTGTATTGATTATAGAGCTTTGAATAAGAAAACCATCAAAAACAAATACCTGATAACCAAGATCGATGAGCTTTTGGATGAGTTACATGGTGCAGTTTATTTCTCCAAGATAGATCTCCATTCAAGGTACCACTAGAGTTCAAGAGCAGGACATTCATAAGACTACATTCAGATGCCATTATGGGCATTATGAGTTTTTGGTAATTCCGTTTGGATTGACTAACGCACCTCCGACATTCTAGTCTTGTATGAATCATATCTTCAATAAGCAGTTATGTAAGTTTCTCCTAGTATTCTTTGATGACTTGCTCATATATAGCAAGACCTGGGATGACCTTTTGACACAACTTGATGAGATTTTGACCGTCATGGAGGAGCAATCACTTTATGCTAAGGTCTCGAAGTGTGAATTTGGCCTTAGAGAGATACTTTACTTAGGGTATGTGATCAATGCATAGTGTGTGCAGGTTCATCAGGAGGAGATACATGCAATATTGGATTGGCCACCACCTAGGATACTCATAGAGTTGTGAGGCTTCTTTGGGTTGTGTAGTTACTACAGGCAGTTTGTGAGGGGATTTTCATAGTTGGGAGCACCTTTGACAGATTTAACCAAGAAAGGTACATTCAGTTGGTCAGAGGAGGTACAAAGAGCTTTTGATAAGCTTAAGGAGGTGATGAGTTATTGTCCAGTTTTGGCGCTTCCAAATTTCACATAGTTGTTTCTCTTGGAGTGTGATGTCTCGGGTGAGGGTATAGGAGCAGTGTTGATGCAGAACCAACACCCCATAACTTTTGAGGCCGCAAATTGAGGGGTCCAGAGAGACTATACTCCATCTATGATAAGGAGATGATTGCCATTATGCATGCCTTGGTGAAATTCAGGCAGTATCTAGTTGGAGAGAAGTTTGTGGTGAGGACTAACCACAATAGTCTCAAATACTTCTTGGAGCTGAGGGATCTGAATGAGATGCAGCAGAAGTGGGTTAGCAAGATACAGGCATATGATTTTGATATAGAGTATGTGAAGGGGAAGGAGAACATTGTTGCAAATACCCTTTCCAGGAGGCCTTCAGCTTGCTCACTTTCCAAGATTTCCACAGATTGGAAATCCCTCTTATTGGTAGAGTACTCCAAGAATAAGTTCCCTTGTGAGGTGATAGATAGATTGGTCCAAGTTGACAGGTATCAAGTGGTTGATGATGTGATTTTCTACAAGAACAAAATTTATTTGGTGCCAGAATCCAAATTGAAGGAGAAAATACTACAGAGTTCACATGGAACTCCTTTAGCAGGCCATCGAGGCTACTTCAAGACATACAAAAAGGTGAGAGATAGGTTCTCATGGAAGGGCCTCAAGGAGGATATCTTGAGACATGTCAGGGAATGTGAGACTTGTCAGTAGAACAAGTTTGAGCTTTCACAACCAGTAGGGTTATTGCAACCTTTTCCCATTCCTGAGGGGAAGTGGGAGAGCATATCCATGGACTTCATCACAGGTCTACCCAAGGTGCATGGAAGAGATTGCATATATGTGGTGGTGGATCGGTTGACGAAGTATGCTCACTTCTTTGCTATACCGTCTGAGTACAGAGCTCTGCAGGTTGCTGAGTTATTCTTTAGAGAGATATTCAGGCTACATGGTTTACCAAGGTTCATTGTCAGTGACTAGGATAACAGATTTTTGAGTGCATTTTGGCAGGAGCTATTCAGGTTGGTAGGTACTGAATTGACACCTAGCATGAGTTACCATCCACAGACAGATGACCAGACAGAGATTGTGAATAAGTGGTTGGAGGGTTACTTGCGCAACTACATTTTAAGGCAGCAAAGAACTTGGGTTAAGTGGTTGCACTTGGGGGAGTATTGCTATAATACCACTTACCACATGTCTATTGGGATGTCACATTTCTGAGCTTTATATGGTTATGATGCGCCATCATTTATGGATTTGGATTTTGGAGAGAGTAGAGCTCCTAAGGCCAAGGATTGGATATAGGAAAGTCAGAACATCTTAAGGGAACTCAAGGACAACTTGCAGAAAACACATAATCAACATAAGACCTATGTGGATAGACACAGGGTTGAGCATAGTTTTGATGTGGGGGACTTGGTCTACCTTCATTTGCAGCCCTATAGGCAATCTTCACTGAAGAAGAGTGGTGCAAAGAAGCTCAAGCCTCGATTCTATGGGCCATACAAGATTGTCAGGTGTGTTAGAAAGGTTGCCTATGAGTCGAAGCTGCCTGAGAGCAGCAAGATCCATAATGTGTTTCATGTTTTGTGCCTCAAGAAGGCACTTTGTTAGCGGGTCACTTCTTCAGTAGAGCTTCCGCCATTAGATGAGGAGGGCCATTTGGTCCTCATTCCTGAGGAGATCATTGATACTTGTGAGAAGAATTTGAGGAATAGAGTGGTGAAGGAGTTCTTGGTGAATGGAAAGATTTGCCAGTGGAAGATGCCACATGGGAAGGTGAACAGATTTTGGAGCATCCTCGCTTGCAATTGCTTGAGGGCAAGTGATTCCGGGAAGGGAGGACTATAATGTCCCCTTTCTAGTCGCCACCAATAGATGTTTATTTTAGCCTTTATTTATTCTCGGGGGCTAAAAGGTGAAATAAGGGAATAATATATTAGATTAATTATTTGTAAAGTTATCTCAAAATTATAATATCATAAGATGAATTTATATTTAATTAATTTAATATTAAAGTGACTAAAAATAAAATAATATCAAAAAGTCACTTAACTGAATAAAATAATATTTTATTCTAGAAGCTTCTGGGAGACATGGTGAAAATTCATTATAAGGAGCTTTTGTCCTTGCATTTGGACATCTTGGTTGTTTGTTGACATATTTTTTACTACATTGGTGAGCTTGAATGCTTAACAATTTTCCTGAGGGTTTGAAGACTCTAAGGTACCAGTTTTGATTGTGCAATATCAACCCTAGCTAGATTGGAGTGGAGGATAATTCAGTCTTTCACATTGCACAAATTTTTTGGTCAAAGGCCAAATTTGGAGAAGTTCGATTGAAGGATTCAAAGGTAGATTTATAAAAGAATTTTGCAGCCATTCAATTTTTGAAGAAGGATGAATTGGCAAAGGAATTGTTGGTATGAATTTTCTTATGCATTTCTGGGTTGAAATCATGGCATTTTGCAGCAAACTTGAGATCCACGAATTTACTCCTTGATGCCATACTTTGCATTGATTCATCATGGGTATTGGATTGCTCCATTATAGGAGACTTGGCAATGGTTTTTGATGATAAAAGCCAAGTGTTAGCATCTAATAATAATTTATTTCTAAGGATTTTATTCTGAAACAGGGATGACTCATTGAAGGGGTCAATTTGGCTTGGAGAAGCTTCTCTTGATATACCAAGGCTGCCACATCTTCATCAAGCATAGGCAAACATATTTTCCAAGTTCTTGCATCTTGTTTAGTCCATTTGCATTGATATATCAGTTGTAGAAGGCACTGCCATATAGCATATTGTAGTTGCATATGAAACATTGTAAGCCAAGAGTCTTGGCATCACATTTGTAGATTGTAATCAGTCAATTTACTTAATTAAGGAGGAATAAGGTTGCATAGCAATTGTTTGTCAAAATGTCAATTGTCATTACTTTACATTTCAATTATTAGTATGCATGGTAAATGTTTGTAAAAATGTCTTCTAGCTATAGGTGTTGATTTGCATTAGTTTCGGTCATATATATGCATTTGAAAAATACAAAAAGACTTGCATTGCATCTCTATCACTTGTTAAACACCTTAGAATTTTAGCAACATTGGTAATCCTCAAAACAAAAACACAGCAAACTGAAAACACAAACAAGTTTAGACTTTGCAAGACAATTGTTTGATGGAATGTCCAAGGCTTGAAAAAGTGAAAACAAGTCTGATTTGGCCAAGGACATTACAAAGGACAAGGAGAAAGGTAATCCTATCCTTGAATCAAGGAGGAGGAGGAGGAGAAAAGAGAAGCAAGAGGAGGAGGAGGAGGGGAGGGAGGAAGTGAAGAAGAGAATATGAAGATTACCCCTAGATCAAGAAAATAATTAGAGAGGTCCAAGCATTTTTTTTCCACCCAAAGAAGATTCAACATTACAAGTAATAATGAGATGCAAGCATTTTTTTTCCACCCAAAGAAGATTCAACATTACAAGTTAATGGATGCATGCCAAAGGGATAAGTAATTGTTATCATAAACATTAGTTAACTTCATAACCATTGACTTGGAAAAGCATTTGCATATTCAAGCAAGGTACATCAAGGAGGAACATATATATAGTAAGAAAGATCAAAATTTGGAAAATACAAAGGAAACCATGGTTAACTATATTTTATGTTAATATTTCTATGCATACATGCATCATTTGGGCATTGTTTTTTTATATAATTGGCACTGTCAATGTGCAAAAGAAGTTCATGAAGCTTTGTGTTGGGTGAAAATTATGTAATCATCTTTTCAATAGATTACACAACCTAGACTTTAGCCACAACTATGTGGGATATAATCTCTCCTCTCAGAAAGGGGAGGCACCCTTCTTACTACTAACACAAGCTATAGTAAAACTAATAAAGTATTTACACAATGTACACTACACTTATGAAATGGGGGGGGTGTGTCACATTCATGCTTCTCTCTTTTTTCAGAGAAGATGTTTTACAATGCTTCATGATTGGAAGTTCTGATTCAAGATAACATTAAACTTAAAACGAGTAGTAATGCCAATACCTCTATCTTGTCGAAGCAAAGTGTAGAGATACCCAGTATGATAATAATAAACAAATAAAAGAAAGAGGAAAACTCACGAAGGCACAAAGTCGTTCTGTAGCTTTTTCATCGATGGATCTATGAGAGATGTATCGTTTGTTGCATTAGAAGCACAAAGTCTTCTTAGATGAAACAATTCCTCGAACAACATGAATGATTACAAGCACAAAGTCTTGAAGATCTTTCAACAAAAGTATCCAAACATAAACATAAATTCAAACAAGGAATGTAACACAAAGTTTACATAAATTACTTGAAGCCCTTCATATTTCATCTACTAACCACTACCAACAAGATCATTCCACAAGATTATTGATTCCAATGTAAAGTCTGGTATGCAATTCCCTTCTTTATTGATCAGATTTCATTCACAAAATATGAACACAAAGTTTCACAAGTCTGCATCAAAAAGGGCAACACTTCATTGCAAAATACTAAAGGTAAAGATTACAATAGAAATCCCTCATGTTTATAAAGGAGAGGGAAGAGTAAAACTAGGAAATCAGTTGAGTAAAATTAGGGAAGTTAGGTGAGCTAATTTAGGAAAATATCACCTAACTTTGACTAAGTCAAAATGTAATTCATCTTCGTGAAACTACATCTCAAATATTAGTGTAATTACATTTTCAGAAAAAGACATTTAGGATGTCACAAACTATTTACAAGATGCATAAAGGGAAGCATAAAAAAGTCTAACACTAGAGATAAGGAATCTTCATGGTTCCTTTCTTGGGTGCGGAAGTCTTCATACTTTTTCCTTATCTCCTACATGAACGTCTCATCCGAACCAACGGTGTAATACACAATGGTGTGAATTCTGGTGATTGATCTCATGGTAGATGAGTGAACCTTTTTGCACCTGTCAAGATGCGTCTTAAGGTTGTCAAGAGTGAGCCTTTGTGGCCGGAAGGAAGATACGGTTTTCTTCAAGGAGCTGCCCTAGTAACTCCTTGATTCCTTTTTCAAGGATAGCACAATGCCTTTCAACATCTTCCTGCACTTGGTGGAGGTCTTATGTAAGAGATTTGATTATCTGGATACGGTGTTTCAGTGATTCTCTTACTTCTACGTATTTCTCCTTGTCAGGGATCACCCCGACTTCCACCAATTACTAAGCTTTACCTGTTTCATCTGAGACCACAATAACAACCATTTTTCCATTTCTTTGCACTCTTGGGAGAGTACACTTTCTTCCTTATCAAGCTCTATTTTGAGCTTGGCTATCTGAGTAGCTTTTTCATCCACAACAACTATAATTTGAGAACCATGTTCTACAATTTTATTAATAAAATCATATAACACTCTGCCTTTGGAGGAAAACTTCTCACCCTTCTTCACAATTAGGTCCTTGATGCTTACCATTGCCAACGACTGTGCATTACTTGAAGATCCTGCAAGTCTTCTTAAAAAAGTGGCATAATGCTCTACCTTCTATTTGTATATGTTTCAAGCTTGCTCCATTTTGTCCAGTCTTTCTGCCAGTATATCCAAGGTTAACTATGCATTTTCCTTTGCACTTTCATTCATGACCTTGCCAAGCTAGACTCTTGTTACTGTGTAGTCCTCCATATTGACATCTCCTTCCTCTTGAGGTGGTACGCCAATCTCTGCATACTTGTGACCGGCCTTGTCAACATGAAGTCGTGAATACACTTTCGCCTTTTTCTTCCCCTTGGCTTTTGGAGGGGCTATCTCTTCAAGATTAAGCTCTTCTAGAGAGATCATTCTCTTTTTCCGCTTCGATACTTGAGATACCAACTAGGGGGGAAGAGAGGAGGTACGAGCTTCTTGGTTGACTGCCAACTCTCTTGTCACTGCCACTTCTGCAAGAATGACCGATATAGTGATAATTGGCGTAGTGTTTGTCATGACTGCTCCAATAGTTTGCAAATTGAGTTGATCATGCATGGATTCATTTATGAATCTATTAAACTTAGCTTCTGAAGTGATATCATAGAATGGAGATGACAGGCTGGGAATGGATGATGGAGGGCTTGACAAAATGTCACCCATTTGTATACTTGTCACTGAAGGAGTATCAAGTACAGTTGATGTTGCAGGGGGTTGTGAAATGTCCACTCCAGGTATTGTAGATGTAGGAATAGGCGATGTAGGAAAAGGTGGTGGAGGAGTGTTTGGATTAGGAGGTGCGTGAGGAAGGTTTGAAGTTACAGGCGATGATGTATGGGGAAGATCTTTGACTACATTCTCATGTGGAGAAATAGTTTGTTCTTCATCATGCCCGAGTTCCTGTTTATCACCCTCTTGCTCTTCTAGCTCTTGTTCACCTTCTTGATCTTCAGACTCTTGTTCTTCTACGGAATCTTCTTCCTCATCAGAGTCTACTTCTTCTGAATCTTCTCCTTTAGCGAATTGGTCACTTGAATTTTCTTCTTCATCGGAATCTATCTCTTCGGAAACAGGTCCTTTTCCTTTTGAGCGAGATGGTTCAGATTTCGTAGTTTCTTCTTCTTGGATGGCCTGTGTATCCTTTTTTCCAACAATGAACTTAATCCTAGGGGCTCTTCGGGAAGAAGTGGGAATAACCGCAGGTTTATCTTTCATGTGGGGTTCCTGTTGTTGGTTGGCTTCCGCTCCAAATTCTTCTCCTTCTGATTTTGTTCTGAAAGTTTTCATCTTGAAGCCATGTTTGTGTAACCACTCTGCAGTGTTAGCCAAAATTGGGGCCAACCTCTCTCTGATGGAGACTCTTTCTTGGACCATTGGATTGTAGGAAAAGGTCTCTTGGAGATTTCTTATTCATTGTAAGCAGTGTTCATGATGTCACCAGGATCTGTGAAATCCTCTGGTAGGTCAACAACACCAAGATCTATAATCTATTGTATGGTTAGTCTGCAAAATCCATTTTATGGATAGCCTCTTCATCTCTGCAATCAACCCAGATGTCCTCAAAGCGGTACTTGTGCCGATGACCCATTTTTAACTTCTTCTTTGCATTACGGTATTCAAAATCAAATCTATATCTATAGGTCGTTATTGTCATGACCTGCATTTCTACATATACCAATTTGGCTTTTTGCATACTTTTGATGGTAGACCTACCAATCATCAGTGGAAACTTGAATCCCAGTTTGTGAATCCTCATTCGTTCTTTATGAATTGAAATCAGTTTTTTGCATAACTCCATGAGTATCCACTTGTCTGGGGATATCTGGGCAACATGTAAGGGCAGCCAGTATAGCATCCTACCCTTATCTAAGTGAAAGTTGGGAACTGTAAGAATATGCATCCAACTTTACTTACCACTTTGTAGGCCTTGTTAGACTCTCCTTCTTGAGAGTCGGGTCAAAACTGAAAAGCAGAGGCACAAAGAAAGCATCGGTGACCCTCTTGAAATGGTGAAGGCTTTCTATTGATGTGCTTTTTTATGACCGCACTGAACAACAAAATAAAGTTTCCAACTGCTACTCTATTCTCTCTTGATCAAAGTATCCAGCATGCTAGGATTGCAAGAAAGTTCATGCGTTCAACTCCAAGGTTCCTTTTATGTAGTGGAGTAGTCTCAGTCGGTTCGTTGTGATTTGTTGGTATCACGAGGGGACTTATGTAATTGTTCGACAACAGACAACAAACAACAGACTAAAGGGTTTTCATGTGGTTCAAAAGATTTGTAAATGAATTGCAAGTTTCCTAATACTAACTAGAAAAGTGCGGAATTTGAATGGTTGCAAGGAGTAGAGAGTCTATATTCTAACCTAAATGCAGAATGGGGAGATCAATTTCAACATACTTCAACCAGACTTCGCTTTGCCTTGCTTTGGATAGCCTCCACGAAGTCAATGCAATCTTCAAGGGAGTGGCTAAGGATATTCAGATTACAATTCAACATGTAAATACCATCACGACGACGCATACAAACATGCCAATCATAATTGAAGTTAAGTCCAAGATGTTCCAGTTGACCACGCAACGAAAACTTACCATCAGTAAGCTCGCTAGTGGTATGGATTTAAACGAAGTTTGCTTAGATTAAACACCGCATTCCACAACAATCTAAAGGCATGAAAATGAAATTTACTCTACTTTAAGATCCTACTTGAATCAGAAGGACAAAGAAATCTTGCTAGCTGCTCACAACAAAAGAAGAAATCACCATCAATGAAAACTCTTTTTATTATGAGAGTGTTCACAACAACTTCTTACAAAGCATTCAATGAGAAAGTTTTCCTTCCTCTCCAAACTATGCTTATGCTATGAAACTATGTTAACTGTCCCTCTATGCTCCTATCTCTCAAGTCTATCCTCTAGTCTAATAAATTACAAATGAGGGGGGATGCTCCTTTTATAGCTGGCCAAGTCCAATGGATGACTCAGATTACAATCAGATAGATGGCCTAGATCGTGCCACCTTAGCCCTAAACAAGATTCACCCTAAAAACTGCCACACAAAGAGGAGTGGGGTAATAAATGAGCCAAGAGATTCCCACTCACTCTTGAAATAGCATAGGCAATTAATGCCCACCATCATCTTCCAGAAGATCATCATCCAGAAGGGTGTTTCCATTTTCTTTCTCTTTGACTTCAAAGTCAATGAATCTAGCCAACACCGTTTCAACTCTGTGAACTAAAATAGGTGGGATGTGATCAAGCTGAAACTCCAGCACCATAACTGTTTTCCCATGCCGAGTACAAGATTTTCTCCAGGCGACTAAAGCATCATGAGTATTTTGGATAATGTTGGAGAAGGTCGAGGTATTTTCAAAATCATCCTGAATAAAAGTTTTCACCTTCGAAAAGAAAGGCGGCGGTCTACTCTTCAAACCATTTGCAGTCACCTCCTCAAAAGTCAGTCTCCTAACAAAGATAGCCTCAAGTGTGTTCAGGACTCCGTTAAGAATGTTCACCATAGCCTTTCTAACTCTAACCGAATTTTCCTGTGCTGTGTCAAAGAATCCTCGGCTTGTGACCACTAAAGAATACCATCTAGTGAAGTCATATCTATCACCTTCCTGAATTATGCCTCCCTCAACCAAAGTCTGCCATGGTGTATGCATCAAAGCTTCTAGACGAAGAACAACCTTGGTCTGATAGATGCGAGCCTCACCCCAAGGCTGATCAACTGTGTCCATTCGTACCATAATTCCATAGGCATGCTAATAGGAATGAGCAAGATCTTCCATAAACTTATCTATCTCAGTGCGTACATTAGCAACCCATTTATCCGCCTCTTGTGCCATCCTCCTCAAGTCCTCCAAGCCGCTAATTGATTCTCTAGGAAACTTGGCTGGAAGCTCAATTTCTAGATTCTCTTGCCCACAAGGAAGAGACAAGTGTTGTACATAACCAATCAATGTTTTGTGTTCCTTCAATCTTTTATATTTTCCTTCGATTCAAAGTAGCCTGTCCTTGAGTGCCTGATAGGAGTTATCGCACTCTTCAATTATCTGTGCTCCAGTGGGGCGGTCCAACTCCATGGTAGTAATCACATAGTTCCTTGGAACAACTTCATCTCGATCGCACTCAACCCTAGGTACAACCACGTGAAGTGTGTGAGAGTCATCTTCATCTATTGAAATCCTTGAGAACTTTCTAGCCTTTTTCTTTGTTGGAGGTGCACTAATCCTACTCAAAAATTCTTCCATCTCAATTGTCAGATCAGTTTCTTCAATGGGGTCCCTTCTCATCCTATCCCTTAGCCAATCTAGCACCACCTGCTGCAAGTCAGAAATAATGAATGGTTGTTCGTCCCTTGCTTCCTCTTCATGAACTTATTTCCTGCCTTCCTCCTGACAAGGTTCATCAATCCCTATAGGCTGAGTATCTCCTGAACCTTGGGCCTCTTGCCCAGTAGTAGTGTCATCCTCTAGAGCTGCCTCAATCTCACGCTGGAAGCGAGCATCTGTGGTTGTTTCTTCCTCCTCCTTTTGGTTCTCTCTTATAGGTGTGTTGACGCTCTGGCCAACGGACTCCCTACGGGGTGGTTGATTTGCCTCCTGTAATTCCTGTTCTTTATTCAACATATTCCTTTGATCAACAAACAACGAGACCTCCTATATACTTGGAGAATGAGTCCCCAATGGTGTATGTGATGCCACCTTACTCTCTGAGGCTCCGGCTGGACTAGTTCTCTTTGTGGCTCCGCAACTCTACATTGGTAGATTTTGGCCCATTTTTCGACGACCGTCCATCGGAATTTCGACGGCTGTTCGTCACTATTATTGTGTCAGAATTTCAACAGCATTTGAAACGTCAAAATTTTGACACAATAATAGCGACGAACAACCGTCGAAATTCCGACAGACGGTCGTCAAAAAATGGGCCAAAAGCTACCAGTGCAAGCAACCTGCTTCTTCTGTTTAACAATGGGCGTCCTATGATCTCCCATTAAGTTATAAGTAAGAGCAATTGACTTGCCCTTAAGCTTGTTCATGTGCCTCTCCACCCAACCTCTGGTGAATGTCAAGACTGGTATGCAAAGCGTAGCCAAATTTGTAATCTCTGGCTCCAACTAGTCTGAAAGTGGGAGTGGTGTATTTCTCACCGTCTCATAATCTAGGTGAATAATGTTGATATCCTCATCAACCTAATCTGGCACAGGAACAATCTCACATTCTCTAATTATGTTCAATGGTATCCTCGAAAACATCCTTCTTCTCACTTCAGCCTCGTCCAACGCACTTGCCCAGAAATCTTCAATGTGCGCCTTATTTTTGAATTCCTCAGACAATATCCATTTGATATTTCTATGAGGATCATAATGCTGCCTACTAGTATGATAAGAGAGGTGGAAAAATTGAAGCTCGTTTTCTACTTCCTTAGCTGCCTGCAATGTAGGACAATCTTCATCCGAATTTCCCATGATGATGGGGAAATCAAGTCCTCCTTTTTTCTTCTTCTTCTGAATCTTATCATAGGCAATGAGCTATCTAGATATTTCTAGCATCAAAATTCTGTTTGTGGGGTATTGGGGCAATTTGTATGGATAAGATGAAAACCCCTGCAGCCTGATGTAAGTGAATTTTAGAAATTGGATAAACCAACATCTGTACCTCTCAATCAGCTCCTGAGCTTCCTTTGATATTCTGTGATGAGTTCTTTGCTGAAGCGTCCTCATTATATGCATCGTGAAGGCATCATTGACTCTTTTGTAATGAGAAGTGCTTGTCAAGTGCAACTGTGGGCAAGCCTCATGAATCTTGAATTGTTGAGAACCACACCCAATCGACTCCTTGTATGATATCCCCCTATAATTTGTCATCTGGGCTAGCATATAGATTATATATGAGCTCATATAAAATGTATTTGTTCTCCTCAAACTTTTGAGTTGTTCATGCAAATTGTCGCTGATCATCACTGCCCAGTCAACATGTTCTTTGCCCTCCAACACCAGGTTGATGTAGTAAAACATCCAAGGCTAAAAGATGAATGATTGGGGGCTCCCTCCAACTCTGTTGAGCATCATAATCAGGTCACAATACTCTCGATTCAAGTCATCTGAAATTATCTATTTTGGCAGCTTTGTGCGAGTTGGATTAGGCTTTTTCATCCAATGAAAGTTTATCATATTAGCACACCTTTCAAATGTAGAAGCATACATTCGTTCAACTCGTTCTCTTGTCTTGTAAACCATCTTCTCATAGGCAAGAATTCCAAATGCTTCTCTAATAGCCTCAGGCATGAGGTTGGCAAACAACTTGTTGTCCGGTGAAACAATAGTTCTTCGCTCTGAGTTGTAACAATTAGCACATTCCATAATCAGCTTCGGACATTGAATTGTTGGTGGAAAACCAACAATTGCATAAAGTCCACTTTTGACAATATTGTGTGAAGTGACTGATGAATGATGGCCTCCTATCCCCAGCATTCGTCTTCTGAAAGC
The DNA here is from genome assembly GCA_007258455.2 of Sequoia sempervirens. NCBI lineage: Eukaryota > Viridiplantae > Streptophyta > Pinopsida > Cupressales > Cupressaceae > Sequoia > Sequoia sempervirens. Next base: position 503,360,669 of record VDFB02058242.1, read on the forward strand.
CTCCAAATTGAAAGAGCTGAGGTTTGTATCACTCAACTTCCCCAACTTCGAGAAAAACTTTGACTCTGGAAGGAAAGACTTGCTCAACTTCTTGATTACAGCTTGCCTGGATGCATTTGCCTTGCTAGATTCATCATTAGTATTCTTGCCAGCTACAGTTCTATTTGTTTCAGCCATCCTACAGAAATGAAAGACAGTCATTAGAAATAAAACTTAGAAAAATAATATCACTTTGAGACTGCCAGTTGAATTCTGAAAATGAGAGGCTTCAGCACCGAATTTCAAACTTCAAACCTCAACACCCCTTTCAGCAACTTCTTTCCAACACTTAGAATTTTTTTTAAACTTTTCTCCAACTCTTCCCCAACTTCAAATTTCTTCACCTGCAAAACTCAAGTTTTCTCTTAGCAACTGATGAAGAAAATAAAAATCTCCTTAACTCTTATAGGCAAGTCGAATTTCTAGAAGAGGCTAATTCTAGCTAATTCATTCAAATTTCCATTTCCCCCTCCTCTGGCAGTCACAACACTTGTCACCTGAAATTTGGAATATTTGACTTCTGGAATTTTGAAAATTTCATCCTCACTGGTATAGGCGTACTTCATCATATTTGCATTTTTGAGATTTTTCTTTGAAAATATTAAATCAAATGCCCCCCCTTTAAGAAGTTCATTTCAACTGACTAAGGCATTCATCTTATTATTTCGTCTTCTCTGGCTTGAAAAAATTATTCCCCCTTCAGAAATTTCATCAAAATTACCTAGGCATCCATCTTCAATTTATAAGCTAAGGCTTTTTGTTTTCAAAAAAATATTTCTCCTTTTGCCTTAGAAGAATTTTATTTTATCTAGGAAATTTTATTAACCAGGTGCCCTTAAAAAAATAAATCTCCACCTTAAAATCTCAGGCGAGGTGTGGAGAGTTTCAAAAACATCTCCCTGTATAAAATATCCAAGACCCAGAAAAAATTTCTCTTTAGAAAATGTAATATTCATGTGTACACATGCGGAGGGGTACATTTAATTTTTTTAATCCTTGAAAAATATTCCTCCCTAAGGTTTATTCACCTCTTTAGTCTGGGTGCATTTCATCCTTTTAGCTTTTATTTTTCTTGCCTTAGGCGTATTTCACTTCATATTCCAGACTTGGGCACACTTTCATGTGTCTACTGCCATTCTACTGCCTTGGACAATTTTCAACTTGCCTTGTGTGGAGGGCGCATTTGAGGGGTGGTGAAGGATTTTTCATTAACTTAGAAATTTCTCCAAGATGCCAAGGGCGCATTTAGGGGGTTGAGGAGGAATTTTCAAACACTTAGTTAATTTCCTTTTCCTCTCCTTAGTTTGGGCACATCTAGAGGGTTGAGGAGGAATTTTTCTTGCCTTGGAGAATTTCCACACTTCCTTCTTGACTTGGACGCATTCTTGGGGGTGTCAAGGAAGTTCATTTCACTTAGAAAATTTTCACCATCCTCTCCTCAACATGGGCGCATTTGGCCCCCTCTCTTGCCAGTTTTCAACACTTAGGAAACTTTTCCAGGCCACCTTGTTTGGGCGCATTTGCTAGGTGGTGGAGGAATTTCCAAACACTTAGAAAGTTTTCAAGCCTTCATGTCAATCTGGGCACATTTCATGGGGGTGTCAGGAAGTTCTTAATGCCTTAGTAACTTTTCCTCTCTCCTTCAGTACTTGGGCGCATTTAGGGGGTCCTCAGGAAACTCTCAAACACTTAGGCATTTTTCCTTCATCATCTTGCAAGTTGGGCGCATATGAGGGTCTGTCTTGCCAGTTTCCACGACTTATACAAAATTTATCACCTCTATCTTTGCTTGGGCGCATTCAAGGGGTGGTGGAGGAATTTTCTCTGCCTTAGCAACTTTTCTCCATCCTCCTCCAAGTTGGGCGCATTTTGGGGGTAGAGGTTCCAGTTTTCGTCACAGACTTAGAAATTTCTTCAGGCATTCACACCTTGCTTGCCCTAGTTTGCTATTTTTAATAAATTTCTTGATTTTCATACTTCTGCAACTCTATTTGTCTTGAAATTCGCCTGACGTGATCCTCGTGGGTTAACTAATCTATTCACATTGGTGCTTCATGCTGACCTGCGATTTATAGCATGTTTCTAGAGGTGACTTACTATTAATAGTAAGTACTCAAATTGTGCTAATATTTTACCAGTGGATTGCTTGAAAGACGCTGATCGCAACGGGATACATCAGTTTTCGGAGATTCTGGCGTTTTACCCCTCATTTTGAGTCGCAAAGCTGGAAACCTTAATTTGATTTGCATGCACCTCAAATGACCTTTGTTTGACCCCGTTTCTATTCCATGTCGCTCTGTTTGTGATACTGAAGTGTTGGGGAGTTGTTGGAGTGATCTTGCTAAAAATAGTAAGTGTCTAAAAAAGTGACCAACCAACTGTTGGATGAGTTTGCATGTCACACTACCCGAGAGATCTCAAAAAACCCAGAAAAACCCATAAAACTGGTCTGCATGCAAGCACTTGCTAAAAATAGTAAGTTCCTAAAAAAATGACCAACTTTGCTTGCATGTTACATCGTTGCGAAGCTCTCAAAAAACCCATAAAGAATATCTTGACATGCATTGAAAACTGAGACATGCAAACCCTAATAATGGCTCCTAAAGCCAGAATTGCTAAAATTCCTCGTCTCGACTTGCATGTTATACCATCGCGAAGGTCTCGAAAAACCCATAAAGATTCTCCAGACATGCATTGAAAAATCAGACATGCAAACCCTAAAAATGGCCTCTGAAGTCATAATTGCTAAAAATAGCAAGTTGTCAGATTCAACTCAAATTTTGCAGGCAGGTTGCTTGAAGTGTTCTAAGCACGGTGTAGCAATCAAAATTTCAAAAGTGCCGAGAAAATGTCCCAAATTGAGTACTTACTAAAAATAGTAAGTTGTCAGAATTCAATGAAATTTTGTTGGGAACCTGTTGGAAGCTTATTGAATGCAGTGCCGAGCTCAGACTTCAATTCGCTTATTCAATTTAACCTCAAACTGACATGAAAAATGCAAACCCTAATTTGATAGACTTAGCCAAAATTTCAATTTAAGCTAAAAGACGGGCACATCCCCAAAAAGACAGACATAATCGAGAGAGATAGTGAGAAAACAAAAGCCAAAAGATGGGAATAGAGCAAAAATTGGGGGTCCCCATTTTGAATGGGGTGATGTGTGAAAAGGTCACAACACTTTCCTTCAACTCCAGTTGATAGAAATATTTTTACACGGGTACAGAAAGCCAGTTTCCTATTGTAGATAAACTCGAGAATTGCCTCATCACGGCTGCAACATACACCAAGTAAGAAGTCATATAGAACTTCAAAGTGGTTGGCACATTTATCAACTATTCATGGATTTCATCACTGATCTATTTGCCCCAATCAATATGAGTCTTTTGTATCCTTATGATCAAGATGTATTCATACATCCATTCATGAAAATGAGATGATTTAGGCAATCCCTTAACTCTACTCAAAAGTGTGATCATGTCCCTGACATCTTCTTTGAAGTCACTTTGCGAAAGTCCCTTCGACCATCTTGAGATAGTGTGTCTAGGTTCTTTCAACCATTGACTATTGCTCAGGTACTTAGCCTTATTGGGATCTGAGTCATAGAATTCCTGCGCTTGTATTGAAATTTCAATGTACTTCTCCATTTGTGGGACTCTGAAAACAATATCAAAGAAATTAGGGTCAAGTCTTAATATCTCTTGCCTGGAGGAATTAATCAAACTTTTGCTTTCCCTGATGTAATGGGATGCAACTTGGAGGACGAACTCTATATTGTGTGTAGAAGTGGGGAACGTAGACACCAGATGTAGATGACTGTGTACAATGGCTCTTAGGGAGTCTTCAAGAGGCTTTTGCTCAGTCCTTTTCACGAAATCAATGAGGTCTTGATGACCAACCTTGGTGTCCTTTATTTCATCCACCTTTGAAATTACCACTGTAGGTGGATAGAAACCTTGGTACTTGTATTTCATTTTTCCTTTAGCCTTAGAAGACGATGGAGGCTTCTTGGCTATCATCTGAGAGCAACTTGATCAAAAAGATGCAACTTCAAGGATCCCTTGACGAGATCTTGAAAAGGAACTAGAAAGATGGTGAATGAGAATCAACAAACGTTAGACGAAAAAGTAGCATTGGGATGCGTGAAGCAAGCAACAATGTTGAGAAAGCATGAAACGAGCGACGAGGCATGGAAAAGGATGCGGGAGTGAAGAAATGGGGGCTTGAAGTGAAGATAGAACAAGTTTGAAGTGTTGAAGACAAAAGTTATCAAAAGTGTAAGGGCGCTGAAAATCAGTGCCCTTGCACTTAAGAGAGATGACTTCAGGTGCAATAGCGTTGAAAATCAACACCCTTGCACTTAGAATGATAGTTTGCAAAAAATGTGTCAGGGCACTAAAAATCAGCACCCTGATGCTTAGTCTCTTGAAGATTTCATGTGGTAAGTGCAGTGGCAGGGAAATTAAGTGCTTTGGCATCAAGAGAGATCATTCCAATGTAGGAGCGGTGATTTTCACCGCTCCTACACTAGGAGTTAGTAAAAAAACGCAGGTGTATCTTTCGTGCAATATTTCTCAAAAACACCGCTTAAGCAAGACCGAGTTCATTCAATCCCGCGCATGTTTTAACATTTGGATAAGAACATTGGAAATAAAGAGGGACTAAAGATACAACATGAGACAAACTAGGGCGTGTGCTTGAAGACAAATCAAAACCCCAAGGAAAGGCAAGAAGAACGCCTGACTTAGAAGAGGGCACAATTTGAAAATAAAAGGTGTTGGAAAGGAGGAGAAACCAGCGCGCGATAAAGAATGATGGATTTGAATGAATGTCAAAAATGCGTTGAGGAAGAGAGAAAATATGATGGATTACTAACAAGAAATCTAAACGCCAAAACATATTTACAGACCAAAAGAGATATACAGACTTAAAATTAAAGCAATGAAAGGAGAAACAAAAACCACGTACCTAGAACAAGCACGAAAAACCTAGCTCGAAAAAGCTTTGAGATCCTCAAAAACGTGAGTTTGTAAGGAGCAAGATGGTTGCCCAACAAGTAGAAGTGAAAGAAGGAAAACAAGAGTGAATAAGAAATAACCTAAAATCACTTTTAGTGATTTGCAAGTGAAAGAGAAGAACAAAAAGTCGCGCATTTAATTAAGGCATGAAAAGTGGAGAAACTAGTGAAAAGTGCAAAACACTTAAAAATCACCACCCAACTCAAAAAATGGCTAAGTATGAAGACTTGATGTAAGGGCGCTAAAAATCAGCACCCTTGCACCAAGTTGACTTTTCACTTAAGTGCATAGGCGCTGAAAAACCCTACCCTTGCACTTTTGACACTTAGAAAAAAATTTGAAAATGTTAGAGCGCTTTTTTCTAGAGCTTTTCCACTTTTCACAATTTCACTAAGTATAAACAATGAGAGTTCGCGAAGATACTCATTTCGAAGGTCTTCGCTAAACGAACGCAGAGGGATGCTCAAACGGACTGTTTGAGACTTTGGAATGCACTTCGAGGTAGATTGAAAATTTCCTCATTTGTGTGCTTGAACATCACAAACCTATTAAATGGACAAGTTTCGTAGGGGGGTTATTCGTGGAACGAGCACTGCTAGATTCCGTGATAACACTTTGGTACATGAGAATGAAAGGGGTGTTGCAAGTTAATAGAGGTCAAGAAGAACCAATCAAGAATGATTAGGTTGTATATGAGCTTACAAGTTCAAGAATCCAAATAAAAGGATGAAGAAAAGTCTATATATGTGAGCTTACAAGTTCAAGAATCCAAATAAAAGGATGAAGAAAAGTCTATAGAAGAGCATAGAGAGCACATGGAAGTATCTAATGTTGGAAAAATGTTATCATTGATGTCAAAGGTAATGTTGGCCGACCTTGTGTTAGCATCCTCATTATGTTGCAAAAAATTAAATTAACTTATTTCCATGATGGGATGATCCCTCTAAATGTGAGCCCAATTATGTATGGGTTAAAATAAATAAATAAATAAATAAATTCCTTAGTGAGGCCAACCCCCGCATTGTGGCGCCCCATTTTGGGGATTCAAATTTGAAAATAGAAAATATATATTTTATATAGGGGCCAACTCCTATTGGAGCGCCCAAGGTAGAGGTGAAGAGGTGCATTTAAATAAGGAGTTGCATCCATTAGAAAATGATATGTTGTTTCATGAAGTTGCCCCCCTTAGTGAAGGTATTTGAAGAGTTTGTGGAGTCAATTTTGAAAGAAAGCATTTATTGAATATCATCTGTATAAGGAGCAGCTTTAAAAAGCATATAAGTATAGAATTTTTGAAAGTATATGAGTAGAATTTTGAAGGCATATGAGCAGAATTTTGGAGAGACATATGAGCAAATTCATAAGAGCTTTATGCCAAAATTTATGAAGGATTTTTAGAAGATTCTTAAGAAAGATTTTTTATGAAGAAATGAACAGATTTATGAAGGTGAATTAGAGCTGATCTAAGGATTTTCAAATAATTATCATATTGTTCATTTGGAGGTTGGTGCCTCTCATTAAAAGAGAATGGTGTCTCTTGCTGAGTTGGTGCTCAGTTGTGGGAATTGGTGTCTCCAGTGGGTTATTGCCTACAAAAGAAGATTTGTAAAAGAAGTAGGTTGGTGCCTACAAAGAAGATCAACATATAAGCAATATTTTGCCATGGTTTTCTCTCACAAGGTTTTCTATGTAAATCATGTGTTTGTCATGTGTTATTAATTACTAGATCTTACATGTGTGTTATTGTTGTGTTTGATTAAGTTTTGAAAAGTAAAATATTGTTGTTATACTGATTCACCCTCCACCACCACCCTCCTCTCTCAGCTTAACTATGTGTTCATCATCTAAAAGCGAAAAAAAGGTTAGGTTACTAACAAAGGAAACTCAAGCTCTTCACCTAATCAATGGAAAATATAACATGTGAAAGATATGTAAGAATATTCATGACATATTGAAGCACTGACATCAACATTATCATGAGATTCAACATTCATGAGTGTAATGGCATGCAGTATAAGAGGGGAAACAACATTAGTTGTGCTTGAAAACCAATAAACAACAACTATGGGTATGCTTGAAACCAAATATGCAACTACAGTTATGCATATCATAAGAGGAGCATCTACAGTGTGCTTACACAAAATCAAAGTAGCGCAAAGGAGGTTGAAGACCAACATTTATGAAGATCTCAAAGAGATGGATATACAATCAATCTTGATATCAAATGCCATGAATAAAAAAAAAAATTATTTGGATTCTTCTCATGCTGTAAAGACAAAGCATATCAACAAGGAATGACATGTTTACGATCAATCTTGAAACCAATTGTCATGAATTTGCAAAAAAAAACATATTATTTGAATTCTTCTCATACTATGGAGACAAAGCATATCAACGAGGAATGACATGTTACATACTTAGAGTCTTAGAGATATGGTATTATGATTTGAACAATATTATGGAGTAATCAAGTTGAGGTGTGAATAAACAACATAATAGTCTTATTGTTCAAGTACATATTTTGTGGAATAAGTTATATTTAGTAATTAGCCAGCCTAATGTGTAATAAGTATGATGAAGATTTATCTTGACCCTAGGGTTAACAATTAACAATCTATATTTAATGGCAAGCTTCATTAGAAATCCAGTTAAAGTAATTGTATTTTAGCTATGTTCCACGCCATTTCTAGGACGGAGATGGTAGGACATAGCAATATGCAGTTTAAGGACAACAATCTAAGAGGCCATTTTATATATATATATATATAGAGAGAGAGAGAGAGAGAGATTGATTTAGCTGTACATGACATCAAGATTCAAGTTTAGGCATTCATGTAATGCATCAAACTCAAGATTCAATGTTTAATGTTCATTGATTCAAGTATAGCAGCAGTAAGAATTAAAATTCCATTGTTTTCATTCCAACAAAAAGTCCAAAGGCTCTAAAAGGACAAGATGTCCAACAATAGACACAACAGTAAAATAATAGATATAAAATATACAACTATCAACAATTAGACCAATTACAACAATGCTTGATAGGGAGGGCTTAGGGTTTAATAAGGGCCATGGGAGGCCTTGTAGTTTCTCCATGCCCTTTTCCTTCTCTTTGTTATCTGTTTTCTTAAGCCAAAAGTCTACATCCCCAAGATGGTCAACGGATTTCATAAACATTCTTGACCATCTAGGGACATCTTAACACCCTTAGGATAGTCAAACGACATCACAAACATTCTTAGCTGCCTCAAGGACAACTAGACATCCCTAGAACAGAGGACCTCCTAATGAGGCATTTTGAGGATGTGACCCTATAAATCTCATGGGCAAGGGACAGCTAGGGGACTTCATCTTCTATCCCTATGTCCCACCATGGCACATAAATGCAGGGTTTGAGAACGGGACACATCCCTCTGTTACCCTGTATTTTAGTTGTCCCCATGTAACCCTGTATTTTAGTTCTCTCTCATAGAAAGGATACTTGGACTGATTCCTTAAGGAGTATGGTTTGATGTAACCTCAACTTTATTCTTCTGCATTGAGAGTGTATTAAACATTAGGGTACAATGACATCCACAAAAAAATTCTTGCTCGTATTGGGTGATCTTAAGTTACATTTTTGCATTTTCCTACGATAACATGTAGTCTTAAAAATATATAATAATAATATAAGCATTTAGATACTTCAAAAAGAAGCACCCTTGTACTGCAGCAACACAACCACCATCTTCCCATTCCCTCCTCTACCTGCCCTACCCACATCCCCCTCCCCAACAAAAAGGAAAACTTCACTTAATGTATACCACAATCAGAACCTTATAATAGATCTAGGCTAATAAGTTTTTGGTCTTAGTTTTTCAAATCAGTATTGAGCATGTTATCAATCTTGATTGACATATTGATGATAAAATATTCCAACCATTTGCTGAATTAATTACATCAATTGACAAAAAATATTCATACTAACAAGAGGCTGTTATGCTGACCTGGTCCACCCATTGTTGCAACCCTGTAATGTGCTCTCTGATCTGCTTACAGTTGAAAAACTCTATCAGAGAAAGAGCTCGGACCTTTGCTTTCTTTGGCCTCCCAAATTTTCCTGAAGTACAATGATCAAAGGGAAAGACATCCATTGTAATTTTCCGCTTATCTTACATAGATTCTTGCCTGGCCTGCTTTACCGGTTGCTCTTGTATAGGGCCATGTTCAGCATGAGGAATTTGTAAGGTATCCTTATTTAATTCATCAATTTTTTGAAAAGGTCCTTCCTGTGAACTCCCAGTCTGTTCTATATACACCAGGGCAGGCTCTGCTTTGATAGTTTCCAAAGCACTAAAGTTTTTTATATTCAAGTTATGTCTTTTTGGCTGACATTTCTGAGTTTTCATCTGGGAAACCCCTTGCATCTCACATGGACTTTCAACAGATACCGATATACTTTCAGTTTCAACTTCCTTATGTGAACAGTTTGGGAAAGCAGTTTCTATATATCTCTGTTTAATTGGAGGTTGTACACCCTCTATTTTGTCATGCATATGAATCACTTCGATGGTCTTTGATATTTCAGTCTTCATCATATCTGAGTCATGTCCACAAGGCAAAAACACTTTAGTTTGCATTTGAGTAAGCCCTTCCTTCACACTTGATATTGCCACAAATCCAGGTGTGCTTCTGACTTCCTGCTCAACCTGCATGGTTTCTTTTACAGCTCGTTGAGGAGCATTGGCTGAGAAAGAAATTCCAAGCTCAGCCTTATTTTGTTTCTCTTGTATATGCCCATTGTCAGCTTGAGGGAACCAAAAAGTAGATTCATTTAATACACAATTTTGTTGGAAAGATACTTGCTGTGATCTTAACGGCCATTCTACCATCATTGGTGCAGGCTTTGTGCTGATAGTTTTCAACATGTCAGACTTCATTGTACTTGAGACATTTCCACTTTGCAGGATAAGTTGAGTTTGGGCAAATGATTCCAGCTCACTTGAATCCCTTTCAACTTCCCATCTAGCACAGCTTGAAGAAGTGGATCCAATCTTTCTCCATTTTATTGGAGTCAGTTTATCATGTGTCCTGTCACATGCAAAAGTGGCCAGGATAGACTTTAATGGATCAGACTTCAACATATGTGATTCATGCTCACTTGGTTGAATTTGTGTTTGAGTAAGCCCTTGCATATCACATGGAATTTTTGCAGATGCCTGTGCACTTCTAACTTCCTGCCATGCAGAGTTTGGAGAGGCAGGTTCAATCATCCTTTTAATTGGAGGCTATTCCTGCTGTGTTTTATCAAGCACAGAAGCTCTATAATTTTCCACCAAATTTATGTTAAATCCACCAGAACTATTAAAGTTTGAAGAAACTGGCACACTACTTATAAATTGTGCTGCTCCAGGGTTTGATGGCCGAGTATATCTATTAGAGGATAATTTGGTACGGACAGGAACACAAACAGGACAATATTTATCCCTGCAGATTTTATGATGCCTTATAAGATTCCGGGATTCACAGCAAAATGGATAATTACATTGTCTTTCATGGCATGTGGTCGTGTGTGCCCATAGCTTGTATAAGACAGCATCTGCACCATTGCGACATTGACATTCTGGAGTTGAACATTTACTAGCATGGAAAAAATAAAGCAGCAAATGTTGTCGTGCATTGTTTACACTTGGCTGTAATGCAGGCTGATTCTGAAGTACACCTCTTCCTTCTTCAGATAACTGCTGTCGTTGTTGATTGTATTGCGTTTGTTGATGTTGCTTAGTGGGTAATCCTGGAACTTGTATCAAGTTTGTTGATACTAATCTTGAAGAGTCCCCATCAAAACTTGCTGGTGCAAGAAATCTACCACATGATGCAGGGCCAGAAAATTTTCCAGAATGCATAAGATCAGCTGCATTCATCGCATAACCATCATCAGCTAATGGACCCAACTCATTGGAGATTGCAGCCGGTAAGACACAGCACAACACATTCAGTTTTTATAACGAATAGAGACTGAACAAAGCAAGATGCAAGTATTCAAGATAATCATACTTTCCTTTCTGAGAACACCCACAAAATTCATTTAGCTTAATCCATTTCAAAGGAAGACACATGCAACTTACATTGCATAAGATTTTGTTGTCTCGGCTGACTGACATTCTGGTGAGATGAAGCTTGTATTTGTAGATTATCACACTCTGAAGCATTTATATAACTTGAATTAGATAATTCTGCAGTGTTATTCATGAAACGCTGATTGTCTCCTGCCATCTGTACTGCACAATTTATGAACTCATATGACGGATTCTTCAATTGTATGTTAACAGCTCCCATTGTGCCACATATTTGTTCACTTGTATTGCAATAACTCCAGTCACCCATTCCAACAGACGATGCTTTCTTTATCCTTGCAAACTTTGATTCATCAGACCCAGGCGTTGGAACTATCCCATTACTGATGCCATGTGCACGTATTGTAGGCATTATCTGGTTTGTTGTACCCATTGATATGCCTCCAATACCTTGCTGATATTGAAGAATGTTTCCTTGGTGTCCCAACAATATTGATAAATTGTCAGCGGAATTAGAAAAGGCGTTATTATTAAGAACAGGAGCTTTAAGCATTTTATTGGAGCTACCATCAGCCGTCATAAATGAGTTAGAAAGTTTCTGATCTGACCCACTGCTTGCTGGCAACATGCATTCCATACCAACAGGGTTAGGAACCATAGTGGTCAAAGTAGGAATTGCCATCAAAATATCACAAGTCGCTCCCATCACAGAATTCCCAGTTCTTATATTTTCCATACCTGGAGTTTGAATCATTCTTCTCATAGTTATTGTAGAATCAGCATGTGGGACAAACCTTTTATTACAATTACCAGGTGACATCCCCTTAGCCAAAGCCTGCAATCGTTGATCCACACTAGTTATGTCCACCTAATTATCCTGGAACAAAAGAAAGAGCCAAAATGCTCATTGGAAAATAAATAAACGGACCTCCTAGCAGTAGGTATGCACAATTCTATGTACTAATGCTGATTGGGAGAAATTAATATGCTCATATATGAATACAATCAATGCAATCAAATGTAGGAAGCATCAAGCTATACACTGTAATTCAATTTTAATGAATAAAGTTACACAAGATAGGATGACAAAATTTTAAGGAAATTCTTAGAACTATTTATGATTAGTTGAACATTGTATAATGCACTTCAGATTTTTCTTTTCTATCAAAAAATGATGTTTTTGTCACTTGTAAGATGCATCGTGATATGCACAGTGCTATAATCTTTTAAGATGTTCATATAGTGATATAAATGTAAGCAAATAAGTCAGACAGGAGGATCATCAATCCATTAATGTATGAGCAATTCAGAGGATGACAGCACATTCTACTTAAAGAATTTTATAGAGGCGGAGTCCAACCACTAATGAGCACCCCAAACTAGATGCTGGCATGCAAAGCAAATTGTGTATTAACTCCATAGACAATGATTCCTAAATAGAAGCCAGGATCACATTGCCTGTGGTACTACTTTCTTTTTGCAAGGCAAATTTCTAGTGAGGAACAGAGAATATTAAGCAGGTTCAGTCTTGAAACCCAAAACCAGGAGCAAAAAGACCAAAAAGAAAAAATGTAACACAGAAAATAACACAATACAGATTCATCTTTGAACAGCTAAAGCCAATTAAGTTGTGAGTTCAATATTGGATATAAGTGTGAGAAGATGGATATGAGAAATTAGCAAAAATAATAAATGATATGGTATCATAGATTAATTTTACAGACTGCATGGTAATCCACGTAAGAAACATATATTGAAAAAAGCAACATTCAATTTGTTCAGGCTAATCTAAACAAGCAGCTTCATGTACATCCAACAAAACATACTAGCGAATAACCAAGCTAGTTCCTTTGCAAGAACAATATCTCACTCACCTTCTTGGGAAATCATTCTTGACTTACCGACAATTCTATTTACAAATGATTTGTAAATTTGATCAATTCCTTCTTAAACACAGAGAATAGCTCAACAAAAAGAATGGTTATTAAATATGCTTGAAAGATACCATCTAGAGCGCCATGAGAACATGAGAAATATTAATCATCAATTCAACATTATTGTCCAGACCTGATTAATGCCCCAACAAGCATGTTATATACCCAACAAAATCCTTCCATTGAGATCTTTCTCAAGCAGTTATCACTACATAGTCATAGGGCTAACTAACTTTGGGATGTGCTCATTTTGGATAATAGTAGGCTGCTTTGTATAAAATTATTACATTGTTCAAGATAGGATAGCAGGAAACGGCCATATTGTTGAAAAAAACCCATACAGCTGAGCTTTAACATAATGTACTAACCAGGCTTTCTGTAAGAAAAACCCATATCCTATCAATGAAAAAAATCACCATCCACTGGGCATTTCATGCTGTGGCAAATGGCGTTACTAATGTTCACATTTCATTATTTGTCCCATTTCAATTTCCATTTCTGACACCATATATTCACACAGAATGCAAACAATCTTCGGGTACCAGAGCATTTGAATTATGTCCAAAGTCAAGTGACTAGAACTTGAGAAAGATTCAACAAGTCAAGATGTAATCAACTCATCACTTTAAAAAAAAAAAATGCATATGGAAGAAACATCTTCAAAATATCACAAAAGAAAAAGGGCTTCCCATGACAAGTCCACAATATGCATAACTAATACCAAACAATCCAGTGTGCACTGAAAAGTAAAATACAAAAATTGGAAATAGTTTACGATATAAAGCTTCAATCTGTTTAGAATCTACAAGGCTTTGTAAGTGACTTCAACAGAACTAAAGTGCATATTTCAAGAAGCTTAATAACATGAAAACTGCCAAAGCTTAAACAGACAGAGACCAAACTCCAAAAATCCATAGACTGCCATTGGGTCACCTTATTTTATGAGCCTAACTACAGACCTGTTATAATTGTTGCAAACTATATGGAAAAGGCTTCTACTCTATAAAACATGTCCAAATTGGCAGAATAAATATCTGAATTCTGAATACTCACAGTCCTGTATTAAATTTGGGAAAAAAGTAAAACTTTGGAACAGCATTCAAAAAGTCTACAGCTGTTGGGAATGATAACAGAAAGTGTCCATTACCTCGTTTCCAAACAACCCACAAATAAGGACAATTTTTAATGAAAGCATTGATGATGGATTTGAAGGATTCACAACGCATGGCAATGTGGATAAATACATTGTCTATAATGGCATATGGTAATTCTGTGCTGTAAAGAAATAAACAGTTTGGCTTTGACATTTTGGAACTGAAGATTTTCTGACATGGCACAGGAACAACCAACATTGTTGTTTTCCTTATTAAATTGTATGTTGTTCAGCATAAAAACTAGGAAGCTGTCCCACACCTTTGTTCAACTTCAGATAATGCAGTTGAAGAAACACCCTTTCAAAACAATTGTTGAGAGAGCTGATACTGCTATGTTTTTGTAATGTCCCTCTTCAATTAATGTCAATTATGAAGGAATTTTCTAATCTTTTTGTTCCCGGAGATTAGAAATAAATCAAAATACAAGGGCATAACGGAATAATTAAATAAAGGCTAAAAGGCTATAGTACGTTAATTTTATTTAATTATTCATAAAGGCGGGGCCACTTTAAATAATAACTTATTTTGCTAGGCGATTCAATATGGTGGGAAATAAATCATGATTATTTGATATGGATAAGACTTCTGATTTTTCAATATGGAAACAAGCTCTCTTCAAGGAAATCGACTGATTTTTTCTGAAGAAAGGATTGGCAACTTTGGAATGATAAAAGGCATTTTTTGAAGGAAGGATGCATTCAGAAAACGTCTTTGATTTTTGTTCTCTATATCGAACTGTGAAAGAAGGTTGATCCAGTATGAAACCCTTGCCTCTATGTTGATTGGGACAGAAACCCCATATCAATGAATGCTAATATCTAAAGCGTAGAAGATACCTGTGTTAGTTTAAGGCGTGAAGTTTGGTGGAGGTTTTTGTGGCGAGTAGGAGCAATCTGCAATCAACCTAGGAGGACGGATTAAAGCTTGAAGTTGAAGCGCTGCATATTGAGACTCACACGTGGCCTGTACATCAAGGATTAACACCAGTTGAGTAGGTCATGGAGCATAGAGACAAATTTCTGTGTATGCAGATTCTGATGTCAAGTCGTGGCTCCTTTATTATTTCTAGGTGCTCCAACAGCAGTTCTATAATAAGATTGGCATCATTTTCCAGGTTCTTGTTGTTTATCATCCATTGTTAAAATCTCCAAATCTGAATAAAATTGTCTAGGCAAATTATTAGACAATTGAACTGTGTAGAAAATTTTGAAAAGCTTTGGAATACGTGCATTTTATATTATGATAGTTGTTTATTGTCCTAGAAGTACTTTGTATGTGAATTTTGTTGAATAAATCCATCTATCCAATGAAATTTTTGCATAAACTCTTCATACTTCCAAGAAAGTATATTTCAGTGGTATCAGAGCTAGTGATCTTGCCAGCCTGTTAGGGTTTCAGTATTGCATGTCACATAGATATTTTACCAAAAGTAGGTCAAGACAGCAGGAAGAAGGGCTTGATTTTATCCCAACTAAATCTGAGATGGGGGAAAGAGGTGGTGAAAACTTGCCGAGGGATTTGAATAATCAGCTTGACAATTTCTTGACCAACTTTGCCCAGCAACAGCAGCAAATGCTACAACAATTCTAGGATCGTATGATTACAACCATGGGTCAAATGAGAGTGGATCGTGCTAGATCGAGTAGATCAAGCAATGGTCAAAGCAGAAGTGATGTTGGACAGGGAAATCAAGATAGAGCAGCCTCTAATGTTGTTAGGACAGCGAGCACAAGGTATGATCGGCCTCTACACCCTACATTTGTGCCAAGAAGAAGCAATTCCGGAGTTGGAGGAAGAGACAGACATCACTGTTGATGTCATGGTGGCCTATGAAGAATACAGAGCTCTCCCACTTGATGTAAGACAATTAATTAATTTGAATCAGTTTATGAACCAACGGAAAGATAAAGCCATAGTCAGATTAGAGAGGAAAGAAAGGGGGCTTAGAAGACAAACTGGTCAAGGCACTCAACCCAAGGAATACAAGGAAGCATTGAATAAGATTCCTTTACCGACCTTCAATGGAAGCGGGAAGATAAGTGCCAAATCATGGGTGCATAAACTTGACACATTCCTTTCCTTGAAACCTATGGAGGAAGAAAAGGCTATACAATTTGCTATGATGCATCTAGAGGGTGTAGCATATGACTAGTGGCACCATGGGTTGGTATCACAAGATCATGCCATGATACGTTCATATGAGGAGTTTGTCAATAAAATGATAGCACATTTTGATCAGAAGGATGTTGAGGTCTACTACAGGGATTTGGCCCAACTGAACTAGGTTGGACATGTTGAGGCATACATCAATGAGTTCCAAAAAATAGCAGTTATGAATCCTGATATGTCTGAGAGGCGAGTCGCTATGTTGTTTGTTGAGGGATTGAGTGACAAATTGAGGAGTTTAGTGAAGGCTCATAAGCCTAGTACACTACATGATGCCATTGGCCTAGCCCTGGATTTGGAGACTACACCTCCCTTCTAGCCTCAGAAGAAGACTTTCGGTGGATTTCCGTCAAAACAAAAGAGTTTCAATTAGCAAAAGAACACCACACCGAAATCTGATCAGGAATCCAGAAATGACCTCCGCGGGAAAAATTTATGCTTCACCTGCAAGGAGCCATGGGAGCCTGGCCACCGTTGCCTTGGGAAAGGCAAGGTTCCTTTGATTGAGGTCATCTCAGATGATGAGTCGAATGGTCATGAGACCAGTACTGGAGATGATAGTGGACAGGAGGAGCCGCCTCCACAACTAGAGTTAGATGATTCTGGAGCTAAGGAGACTCCCCAGAGCACCATAGCCTCATTATCTAGAGTTCTTAGACTTCATCCATTCCATTTGAGAGGTTCCTTAAGGGACAACACATTGTCTGCTTGGTGGATAGTGGAGCCACACACAATTTCATCGACGAGGGTCTAGTGATGAATCGTGGGCTATAGGTTGAGGAGTTCTTGAGTTTCAATGTAACTGTGGCAGAGGAATTTCAGTTGAGTTGCACTAGGATGGTTTCACAGTTTAGCATCCAAATTGGAGATTACACCTTGACAAATAACTTTTATGTACTGAGTCTTGGTAATATTGATGCAGTTTTGGGCTTGCAGTGGTTGCAGTCACTTGGGAGATACATTCAAGACTTTCACAGAATGGAGTTAGAGTTTATGGTTGACGATAAAAAGATTGTGTTGAAGGCTATTTCTAACGGTGGTCCTCGTGTAGTGTTAGCTAGGAGGATGGAGGCTTTATTCAGACATGGAGAGGTGGATTGGGAAGCACAGTGCTATATTTCTACCAAGCCTACCTCCGACAGCAAGCCACACTACCATGTTGACATCCAGACAGTGTTGGATAAGCATGGGGTAATATTTGGAGACATTCATCTAGGTCAACCACCTAATCGTGGGTTTGAGCACATCATTCAGCTTGAGGAAGGGGCTAAACCAGTTATAACTATGCCCTATCAACACCTGTGCCATTTTAACGAGGAGATTGAAAAGACAACCAAGGAGCTTCTGAGCATGGGACACATTCAGTCTAGTTCTAGTCCATTTGCCTCATCGCTTGTTCTGGTTAAAAAGAAGGATGGGACTATGTGCATGTGCATAGACTGTAGGACCTTGAATAAGAAAACCATAAAGAACAAATATCCTATTCCAAGGATTGACGAGCTGCTTGATGAGTTACAAGGGGCCGTGTTCTTTTCCAAGATTGATCTTCGCTCAGGTTATCATCAGATACGAGTCTGGGAAGAAGATGTTCATAAAACTGCTTTCCATTGTCACTATGGACATTTTGAATTCCTAGTCATGCCATTCAGACTTACAAATTTAGCAGTCACATTCTAGTCGTGCATGAATCACACATTCTGTGAGCAGTTACAGAAATTTGTTTTGGTCCTCTTTGATGACATTTTGATATACAACAGGACGTGGGATGATCACCTGCATCATTTGGATGTAGTGTTGAGTATCATGGAGGCTCAATCACTTTACGCAAAATCTTCCAAGTGTGAGTTCAAGATGACTAAGATACTCTATCTCAGACATGTGATTGGAGCTAATGGTGTGAAGGTGCACCAAGAGAAAATACAAGCGATTTTGGACTGGCCGCCACCGAAGAACATATCAGAGTTGAGAAGCTTCTTGGGTTTGTGCTCTTACTACAGGAGATTTGTGAGAAGTTTCTCTCAGTTGGCATCATCCTTGACAAACCTTATTAAGAAAGGTACATTTCTTGGTTTGAGGAGGCGCAGGTGACATTTGACAAGCTCAAGGAGGTCATGGGCTCATGTCCCATTTTAGCATTGTCGGATTTTACACAGCTATTTGTTCTAGAATGTGATACGTTGGGTCAGGGAGTTGGTGCAATTCTAATGCAGAATCGACATCCGATTGCATTCGAGAGTAGGAAGTTGAGAGACACTGAGAGGCTATACTCCACTTATGATAAGGAGATGCTAGCGATTATGCATGCGCTAGCTAAGTTTAGGCAGTACTTAGTAGGGATTAAATTCATGGTTAGAACTGATCACAACAGTCTCAAATATTTTCTGGAGCATAAGGACTTGAATGAGCGGCATCAAAAGTGGGTAAGCAAGATTCAGGCATATGACTTAGATGTGGAGTATATTAAGAGAAAGAAAAAAATTGTTGTTGATGCTCTTTCCAAGAAACCAACACTTTGCTCTCTCACTGAGATTTCAATCGATTGGAAATCTCAATTAGTGGCCAAATACACCAAAAATACTTTTTCCTATGATTTGATTGATGGACGGTGAAATATGCTAACCAATTTTTCCGTTGAATTGCACACACAAACCAGCACTTGGCCAACTTGATTAGCGTTAGCTCCAATCAAAACCTCTAACAAAACAACTCTAACCAAGAATGCGCCCTAAAACCACTTAAGGAAAAGGGGCGGGCATATGGTCAGAGGATCCTATGCTTCAATTTGATCATAATGGAAAGCAACTGAACTGAAACAAACTCAACGTCAAGAATGTGCACTCAAGATCCTAGTGAGGGCGAGGTGCTAACATATGATGGAGTTATTAATTGAAATTGAAACAATTAGGCGGATAACCAGCCATAGGAATTCATACTAACTAACTGTGGCGGGCATCCACTTAAAAGTGGGGATTCACCACTTGAGAGTGGGTACAAAGAGAGATACAAATTCAATTATCCACACTGGCGGTAAACCATCCAGGGGTACTAATGTGAAATTAAAGAAAGAATTGCAGCAATAAAGGACTGGAACAGTACTACTGTTTACAGTCTTACAATATGGAAAAAGAGCTGCAAATTACATGAAAATTACAATAGATTCAAAGTACCATGATACTGGATGATTCCATGTTAGACATCAACAATAAATGATGAAGAAAGGACTGAAGATTCAAACTTAAACAAGTCTGATGTAAAATAACAATTCTGGAAATGAATAACTAGCAACTATGAAACCAATTAAATGCTCATAACTTCACCAAATTACCTCCAAATTGAGTGGTCTTTTGTAGAAGCCTTCTAGGAGGTAGGCGCCCAAAAACAGATCACAAAACAGCACCAAAACTCAGCATATAATTCAAGCACGAATTCCAATGCTTTCAAGAATGGTACGACCCTCCTTGAGGGGGGATTTTGTCATTAAAAAATCAGCAACTCAAAACAAAAATCTGAAAACTTGTGGAAGGGGTCGCCCAAAGCATAGAAATCAGATTCTTGAATGCCCAGAACAAAATAAAAATTACTCACAAAGCTGTATACAAATTTGACTTTCAGCTGTGACTGTGTCAGCAACTTCAAAACTAGAAATTTCATCAAAATCTTCAACTGTTGAGCTCAATCTGCTAGTCTGATTTGAGAAGCAGCAAATGTCCAACTAGGTGTTGTATTTCAAACACGAAATTGGTGAGAGGCTAGGAGGAAAGCTTTCCTCGAAGCAAAATATCAATTGTCATTTTGACAGCATAACTTTAGCATAATTTCATGGATGATAAATGCTGGAGAAAACTATCTCTTTTATAGAATTGAAAGTGACTTTTCAAATTCCATAACTCCTCCAAGAAGGGGACACCAAAAGCTCCTTTTTGAAATATTTTAATTTTCAAAATATTTAATTCTCCCTTAATATGGCGTCCAAAACCCAAGGCATATTAAAACAATATAAAATATCAATTATTCCCTCCATGAGGCGTCCACCCTTCATGAACACCTTTTAAAACAACTTCAAGTTATCATATTAGGCCAAGGGGGGGATCAACTTAAAATTAAAACATTAATAACTTGAAATAACTCATTTCTCCCTTTTACACCTCAATAGCCAAATTCAACAATATTCAACTGCTCCAACTGAAATGGAAAACTTACTGAAGAGCTGCCAACTGGACCACTGCCAAAATTAGAACTTACTAAAAATAGTAAATTATGAGAAATGCCAAAAAGCCTCCAAAGAAGGAAACCCTTATTTTACCTCAGACAAGCCTACGGATTTCTGGAAATAGGCTAAAACCAAATGAAGAGCTAATGGCCAAAATGGGGACATTACAGACAGGTACAGGATAATAGATATTTAGTGGTCAACAACATCATTTATTACAAGAACAAAATTTACCTTGTACTAGGGTCAAAGTTGAAGGCTAGGATTTTGAGGGCTATGCATGATACCCCTCTAATAGGACATCGAGGTTTCTTCAAAACTTATCGGCAGATTCATGAGAGGTTCACCTGGAAGGGATTGAAGGATGATGTGTTGTAGTATGTTAGAGAGTTCCTGGCTTGTCAGCAGAAGAAGGCAGAACACACCTTCCCTGCAGGTCTTCTACAACCATTGCCGATACCTGAATAGAAGTGGGAAGGAATATGCATGGACTTTATCACATACTGCCACGTGTCAAGGGGAGAGATTGAATATTTGTAGTGGTGGATAGATTGACAAAATATGCCCATTTATTTGCTATATCTACCAATTACACTGCAGTTCAGGTGGCAGAATTATTCTTCAAAGAGGTGTTCAGGTTACATGGGCTCCCAAAATGGTTGTCAGTGATCTTGATAGCAAGTTTCTAAGTATGTTTTGGCAGGACTTGTTCTGTTTGGCAAGAACAGAGTTGACACCAAGCACGAGCTACCATCCTCAAAATGATGGTCAGACAGAGATAGTGAATAAATGGATTGAGGGTTATTTGAGGAATTATGTGTCAGGGCAGCAGCATGCTTGGATCAGATAGTTGCATTCAGGTGAGTATTTCTATAATACCACTTACCACATGTCGATTGGCATGACTCCCTTCAGGACCTTATATAGGTATGATACCTTATCATTTGTAGATTTAGCCTTTGATGATAGCAGGGTCCCACGAGCCAAGGAGACAATGCAAAACTATCAGAATATTCTCCAGGCATTGAAGGACAATCTACAACATGTGCAGAACCAGCAGAAAATGTATGCAGATAGACACAGAGTTGAGAGATCATTTGAGGTTGGAGACTTAGTTTTTCTGCATTTGCAACCATATCGGCAATCCTCATTGAAGAAAAGTGGTGCAGAAAAACTCAAGCCACGCTTTTATGGACCTTATAGGATAGTGAGGAGAATTGGCAAAGTTGCATATGAATTGGAACTTCCTGAGGGAAATAAGATCCATAACGTCTTCCATGTCTCTTGCCTCAAGAAGGCTTTGGGTCAGCAGGTTGAGGCATCTCCACAGCTTCCTCCACTTGATGAAGAAGGAAATTTGGTGTTAGTTCCTGAAGGTATTGTAAATTGGAGAGAAAGGAAGCTGAGAAATAAGGTGATTCAAGAATATCTAATCAAATGGAAAGATTTACCAATTGGGGATGCCACATGGGAAGGGGAAGAGATTATGTAGCATCCTAATTTGAGATTGCTAGAAGACCAGCAATCCCAGGAAGGGAGGACTGTAATGCCTCTCTTCAATTAATGTCAATTATGAAGGAATTTTCTAATCTTTTTGTTCCCAGAGATTAGAAATAAATCAAAATACAAGGGAATAAGGGAATAATTAAATAAAGGCTAAAAAGCTATAGTCCATTAATTTTATTTAATTATTCATAAAGGCAGGGCCACTTTAAATAATTTCTTTTGCTAAGCGATTCAACATGCTGGGAAATAAATCATGATTATTTGATATGGATAAGACTTCTGATTTTTCAATATGGAAACAAGCTCTCTTCAAGGAAATCGACTGATTTTTTGTGAAGAAAGGATTGGTAACTTTGGAATGATAAAAGGCTTTTTTTGAAGGAAGGATGCATTCAGA
This sequence comes from Sequoia sempervirens, assembly GCA_007258455.2. Taxonomy (NCBI): domain Eukaryota; kingdom Viridiplantae; phylum Streptophyta; class Pinopsida; order Cupressales; family Cupressaceae; genus Sequoia; species Sequoia sempervirens. Next base: position 503,383,143 of record VDFB02058242.1, read on the forward strand.
AAACGTCTTTGATTTTTGTTTTCTATATCGAACTGTGAAAGAAGGTTGATCTAGGACGAAACCCCTGGCTTTGTGTTGATTGGGACAGAAACCCCATATCAATGAATGCTAATATTTGAAGCGTAGAAGATACCTGTGTTAGTTTAAGGCATGAAGTTTGGTGGAGGTTTTTGTGGTGAGTAGGAGTGATTTGTAGTCAACCCGGGAGGACGGATTAAAGCCTGAATTTGAAGCGCTGCATATTGAGACTCACACGTGGCCTGTACATCAAGGATTAGCACCAACTAAGTAGGTCGTGGAGCATAGAGACGAATTTCTGTGTATGCAGATTTTGATGTCAAGTCGTGGCTCCTTTATTATTTATGGGCGCTCCAACAACAGCTCTATAATAAGATCGACATCATTTTCCAAGTTCTTGTTGATTATCATCCATTGTTAAAATCTCCAAGTCTAAATAAAACTATCTGGGCGAATTATTAGACAATTGAACTGTGTAGAAATTCTGAAAAGCTTTGGAATATGTGCATTTTATTTTATGATAGTTGTTTACTATCCTATAAATACTTTGTATGTGAATTTTGTTGAAGAAATCCATCTATCCAATGAAAATTTTGCATAAACTCTTCATACTTCCAGGAAAGTATATTTCAATTGTACCTTTACCCAATACTTAATCTAAAACTTGTTGAAACATGATTATATATTTTGTCTCAGATAAAATGAAGCATTCATAATAGAAACTATATCCTCAAGGGTAATGCTTAATCAGACGGTTATGTCTAGACCCAAATCACTAGGTTGAATTTTATTACAAGATTTCTTTGATAATAAATTACATAAAGAGAATAGAATATAAATTTGTGTTACACGGGGACGCGTCCCCTGCCCCAAAACCCCTTGTACCCGTCCCCATCCGTCCCGGGGACGGGGGGACGCATCGGGGACAGTCCCCGGCCGTCCCCAAAATTGAGAAATTAATAGGAAACTGCATGGGACGTTTCCTGTCGTCTGGGAACGTTCCCCCATCCCCGGGGACGGCAGGGGACGTTGGGAACGTCCCTCACTGTCCCCAGGGACGGCTTGCTGTCCCCTGCGCATATGAACATAAAAATCACATTTTTCTTTTTAAAAAACGTTTTATAACTGCGTTTGGCTTGTCTTCACCTATTAATCTTTTTAAAGGCAATTTTTAAAGTGGCAGCATTTAGCCATAAAAGAAATCAAGCATCTAAACTCAATGTCATATAAAAATTGCCTTTTAGGAAAGCATCAAGTTGCCAAACAAATTGTACAGAACAAAAAATGACTTCTATAAAATTTTCCAGGAAAAAATAGAAATTAACATCCACTGCATTTAGCTATGAAGTATTGATCTCAATATTATAATTTTTTATGAGTTAATTTGAATATAACCATAAAATCGATACTTGTTATTGCTAATGTCAGTTTTTAGTGTTTATTATTGGTTTGCAGGCCTAAATCAAGGAACATCCCAAAAGGGGACATTTCAATCTTCCTTTTAACTCTTCCATAGAATCTCTTCTATGAGTGCATAGGCTATGATTTTCCAGAGGTCCATATTTGCAGTTTGATCGATCCCATAGGATGTTCCGTTTCAGAAATAAGTATGTTTTTACTTATTTGCAAACAATGTCCAGGTTTTTTGGAGTTTCACTTTGGATTGGAGCAATTTCAAGTCTCCTATAGAACATTTTGTATGGAATATCATTTTAAAAACCAAAATAGTTGAATTTTTCAAGCTTTGTGGAGAAAACTGCGTAACAATATTTCCTTTGATGTTTCAGATCACACAGCCTGAAAAATTCACATACATCAACCATAAAAATCTAGTACTGCTAATTACCAAAATAGTTGATAAATCTATTTGTAGTTTACAACTTTTGGGTCCCTGTGATAACAAGTATCTCTGCCTCTGGCTTTATAGTTGAGTAACATAGTGCCTTTTTGTTAGCTTACCATAAAAATTAGAAATTGTTCTAATATATCTTAACTCCAATCATGTATTCTCACAAAGAATGCCTTCAATTTCAACTCGATCTAATCAGTCTTCAACATTCCAGTTATAATAAAACCCCATTCAAGACCAATATTAAATTGATTATGGATCAAAGAGATCCAAATATCAAGGGTATACATGCTTCAAAAAACAATGAAAATATCAACCATGGGCATAAAACATTCGAGCCATAAAGTAATGGCATTGCTAACCTTTGACAACACATCGCCATAGCTCCATCTGTTCTGACTGGGACATGTTCATGACATTCTTTATATTTCCATTTATTATGTAGGATGCCTGGACAGTGGACTCACATTTTGGAATGATAAATACTTGGAATTAGAATGTAAATCTCACCAATTTAGAAAAACAATTCATCAGTAAATATTATGTTTAAAGTGGCAGCATTTAGCCATAAAAGAAATCAAGCATCTAAACTCAATGTCATATAAAAATTGAGTTTTAGGAAAGCATCAAGTTGCCAAACAAATTCTACAGAACAAAAAATGACTTCTATAAAATCAAGTTGCTACTACTCTCGCGATTTATTATATTGGTGTGAGCAATTATTAATTTATTGACATATATCTCTCTCTTTCCCTCTCTCTGTGTATAATATAATAATATATTAATAAATTTTGAAAAAATCATATATATATATGTATTTTGTATGTCGCCGTCCCCTACCGTCCCCTAAAAATGGGCCCCTAGGAAACGTCCCGGAAATGCGTCCCCAGCCGTCCCCCCGTCCCCGTCCCCAAAAGGACCTGGAACATAGATATAAATACATTTTTGTATATAGCTTCAAACATCTAAAAATACAATATAAACTTATAAAAAATACAAATGTATAATATAGATAATTAATTATATGAGAAATACTAGTGGTAGCATTATTATTTGTATTATATGAATAACATTTACTTTCACTGGTCCCTAACAGGTTCAAAGAAAAACAGCCTAGGCATAAGGATGTGTATTGGAAGCCTCCCCCTCTAGAATATCCAACAATGAACTAGGATGGTGCTGCTAGGGGCAATTCAGGCAAGCCTTCACGTGTCGTCTTTCTTGATGAGAGTGCAGATTTTGTCACAGGTGGATCTACTTTTTCCTTGGAACGAAATATAATAATGAGGTGGAATGGCTTGCAATGATTGAAGGCCTTCAAATGGGGAAGGCAAATGGTTTTCATAATTTAATGGTGGAAGGGGACTTGAAGACCGTAATTATGGATCTAAAATGCAAGACATGTAACAATTGGCAAGCTAAGGTATTACTTTCTTATGCTAGTCAGCTTGGCAAGGATGTTTGCAATATCTCTTCACCAATGTGGTAAGAGGAGAGAATAAGGTGGCAGATCTCTTAGCAAATCATGAGATAAATATTGAACCCATGACTAGTATTGGTTGGATGGTTAGGAAAGGTTAGAATTTCTTATGGAGGAAGAGAAGATCTTGTATGCCATGAGGATTGTAGAGTGTGAAGTATATTCTTTTTAATTTCCATTGTGGGAAAGATTCCCGAGGCGACCATGGTTTTGCTTCATGTTTAGTGTTTGTTTGAAGTAGCCCCTCCTATGTGACACACAAGCTTGCACTACCATCATACTCTTTTCTATTCAAGTAAGGTGGCCACATTTGTGAAGGGTTGTTATTGTGAGCTTGTATTCTCAAGGTGGATGGCAGTTTGTTAGGTATTGTTTAGTGCTTGTGTTGGGTTGGGTGTTTATCTATCTAGCATTGATATTTCATTGGCTATTACAAATGGTTGGAATGGTTGCAGAGGTGTAAGAAGGGTCCTTGGGACCCATTTTTCATGGCTCAATCTCCAATCATTGCCTTAAAGCAACTTTTGATGGCTAATACCTAGTAGGTTTGGAAATGCTCAAGGAGTTATTGGGAGTGGAGGGAGTTTAGGATATTGGTAAAAGGAGTAAGGATACAATTACAGTAAATTTCTTGGCTCAATTGAACTCTAAGGTATCAAACAAATCCCTAAGAGAGTGGATTTGTAACTTGTTGATGCCAAAGGAGTTGTTGGTATCTCATGTGGTAGTCCTTCCCTCCCCATAGAAGCTTCTATATGTGGAGGATAGGGTTGGTATGCACAAAGCGTGATTGTATTGCTAGGATGAAATGAAGGTAGTCCTACACCTTCAAGTGACCCAACCCTTTGGGGTTTTTGAGGTTGTTAGCGACTTCATCCCTCCTCAAGTGGGAAAGAACTATGTGCATCGTGCTACTAAAAGAATAGAATTAGTGCAAGGTGTGAAGTTGTTTGCTAGCAAATCCATTGTTGGTTTGTCCCCAATAGTTATGTCTACTAATAAGGTGGACAGAGGGAGTGGTGTTGGAACTTGGGATGTGGTGAAGCCATTGTTTGAGTAGGGTGGCAACATGCATGTAAGGTCATTATTTTGAGTTTGCATTCTCATGGCAGATGGCGATTTTTTGGGTGTTGTTTGATGCAAGTGTTGAGTTAGGTATGGTTTTCTCTACCTAGCATTGATGTTTCACTAATTATTGCAATTGGTTGGAATGGTATGGGGCCATAAGAAAGGTCCAGACCCAGATCTCGATGGCTCAGTCTCAAATCTCCACCTCAAAGCAAATTTTGATGGTTCCTATCTAGACCCTTGGAAATGATCAAGATAGTGTTGGAAGTGAAGGGTGGTACAAAATACTAATAAAAGAACAAGCAATAACACGATTAGAGAAAATCCTTTGGCTATGTTGAATTCTAAGGTATCAAACACAACCCTAAGAGAGTGGACCTGCAACTTGTTCATGCTAGAGAAGATGTTGATGTCTCATGTGGCAGCCCTTCCCTCCACATCACAACCTCTATTTGCGGAGGAGGACTCCATTGGTATGCATAAATGCATAAAACCTTTGCCTTTGTTCATCAGCAAGCTTAGGACCTACAAGTGTATTGCTAGGATGTAACGAAAGTAATCCTACACCTTCAGGAAACCCCATCCCATTGGGTTTTGGAGGTCGTTAGTGACTGCATCCCTCCTCAATGGGAAGAACTCTGTGTTGCGTGTTGCTAAGAGAATGGAATTAGTGCAAGGTGTGAAGTTTTTTGCCAGCGAAGGCATTGTTGGTGTGTCTTCATTGGTTAGATCTGGTGTTGCTAAGGTGGACAAAGGGAGTGGCATTGGAACTTAGGGTGTGATGAAGCCATAGTGTGCCAAATGGAGCAATACATTTTTGGCTGTGGTCCCACTTTGGCTTCTTTTGGCTCTTGATGTCAGCTTTGAATCTTCTTTGTAGGAAGCTTTGTGTTATTTTGGTTTTTTTCTCAATAGTTGTAATGTCCCCTTCTCAGTAGCCACCTCGGAGATCATTTAGCCTTTATTTATTCCCAAAGGCTAAACAAGAGAAATAAGAGAGTAAGTATTAAATTAATTACTTATATAGTTATTTCAATAAATTAAAATCATAAAATAACTTTATATTTAATTAATCTAATAAAGTGACTTAAAATAATCTAATAAATCATAAAGTCATTTAAGGGAATAAAATAATAATATTTCTAGAAGCTTCTTGAAAGTCATTGAGAAATCTTTATAAGGAGTTGTTGGCCTAGCATTTGAGCATGCTTATGTCTTGGATTATACTTCTCATACTAGATTGGTAGAAGCTTGAATGCTTTGATTGTCTAACAGTTTGAAGACTCTAGGATACCAAGTTGGGTTGTGAAAGATCAACCCTAGCTGGAGATTGTGGAGGAATCCATCCAAGGTTTCTACAGTTGCTTCATTGGAGAGTTTAATCAATTGCAATAGTTGTTGTATTATTGCAATTCTGAATAGTTGATGTATTGTTGCAACTTCACTTGAGCAAGTTGACAAATTTTGTGGTCTTTGACCAAATTTGTGAAGTCAAGGGAAAAATCAATTTTGGAGATTCAATTCATTTGAGGAATCATCTTTCCTGCTGGTTTGATTTTATTAAGGAGACATTGGAGACTTCGGAGATTCATTGGCAGATTTAAGTGGCATATCAAATTATTCCTTGAAGTCGATTTTGCTGCTGAGAGTCAAGTGCGATCTGGAGTTGAAGACCTGGTGCATATTCGTTTTGCATTGAAGAAATCGTGGTTTGAGCAGAAGTTATAGCGCTGCATTTCTGGAAGTTATTCTTGGTCGAATTGTTGCTGGGTAGAATCGGCATTCACTAAGAAACATGGGCACAGCATATTTGAGGAATCATCTTTCCTGCTGGTTTGATTTTATTAAGGAGACATTGGAGACTTCGAAGATTCATTGGCAGATTTAAGTGGCATATCAAATTATTCCTTGAAGTCGATTTTGCTGCTGAGAGTCAAGTGCGATCTGGAGTTGAAAACCTGGTGCATATTCGTTTTGCATTGAAGAAATCGTGTTTTGAGCAGAAGTTATAGCGCTGCATTTCTGGAAGTTATTCTTGGTCGAATTGTTGCTGGGTAGAATCGGCATTCACTAAGAAACATGGGCGCAGCATATTTGAAGGCAGCTCGATTTGTGAGACTCTTTATCAAATTCGAATCTGACTGGGAGAAGACGTGTTAATCCAGGAAGAAAATCGCAACCATTGGCACCTTAGTTAGTGCAATTTGAAGAAGATTTCATGTGGTTTCAACATTCAAAGAAGAAATTCGATTGCAAGAATAAATTCGTGGCTAAGAACTTCTATCATTGCAGTCTCAAGGAAATCACGGCAGCACTTCATCCATTTTAATCCGGAGGCATCTTTGAAGTTGCTGGGCGATGGTCACAGTCAGCTCGACCTGGAGATTGATATAATTGATAATCATTACTGCTGGGTAGAGGCGTCATCATAAGGACATCATTTCCAGGTTCCATTTTGAAATAAAGTCTGTATTTGGAAATGCATTTACATTGTCATTCATAGCAGTTAGAGTTGCATTTAGCTATCATAAAATATTGATGTCCATACAGCATATGTAATTGCATTGCTGGGTTATATTGTCATCATCTCCTTAGAGGGCGAATTGTTGTAATCATCAGTGGCAAAGCATTGTAATAGGCTTGCAGTCAATATATATATTGGAGTTTGAGTTTGCTTGACATATGTTTGACAAAATTCCCCTTAGCTGTAGATGTCTTTTGAGTTGATGTATTTCATTTACAGTCATTCAATAGAGTTTGGAATTGCGTGAGAACTATTTGTAGAAGTGCCACTTTGCTGTAGCTGCACTTTGCATTCCATTTCAGTCATCTCTTATGTTGAAAAATCATAAAAATACATGCATTTCATTCTAATTGCAATTGAAGTCATTTGGCATGGTTTAGTTGAATATTTTATGCATTTCATCATCATATCAAAAAGGAAAACAAAACAGAAAAACAATTACCAGCTGGAAAAAGAGTTCAAGCCAACTGTTTGACAAAATTCTCAGGTGGCGAAAATCAGAAATTAAAGGTAAAATTTGCAAGGGTCTTTACAATAGTGTAGGGTGTGTCGTTTGGCTTAGTTGGCTTTTTCCTTGAGTCCTAATCCTCCTTTGTAAAGCTTTGGCTATAGTGTTTTAGTTGGTTTTTTGTTTGAGGCTTTGGCTTCCTTGCTTTCTTGCTGTATCTCTACATTTATGTTCTTTTGGGGATGGAGCCCCTACCCCAAGAAACAAGCAGAAAAAGCATTTATTATCACTGGCAAAAGGATCTTCAAGAGGAATTTCTTTATCTCTTCCAAGAATCACCTTCTAATTTAATTGTATTTCAATTGCCGCATGATAAGAAAGGGCCATTCTGCATCAAAAGGAAAAAAGGTTGCTACCAATGGCACTTGTGAGAGACCTGCAGTGACAGAGAAAGGACAGAATATAGGAGACTTGCTTAGCCAGAAAGGAAAAAGAATCACATGTTGAGAAAGAAATAAAAGAGACGTGCTGAGCCAGGAAGAAAACAAACAAAGGCTCAATCACAAAGAAAAATAAATAAATGGCAATTGCTGCCATCATGATATCAAATGCCAGAGAATGGTTTGAGAAAATACAGCCTGGTAAATGCTCTGCAAACTTGTCATACAGGTGTCATGTGACACAAATATCATACTCATGGACATGTTGAAATTTTAACATATTAAAATTGCACGTATAAAAAAATAATTCTCATCTTTCAATATCAGCAATCATGATTTTTCTGGAAATATCAATCAAACCTACCGAAAGGTCTAGATAAAAAATAAAATTCAAATGTTGCTGCAAGCAACTAAAACAAACATCAAACTGAAACCCGATCAAATATTCCTCAAGAATACTGCACCAGTAACTTCAAATTTTTTTAGTCATAATGTAGAAAACTTGGTTGTCAATCAGCAACAAGTATGAATTATTAAAAAATATCACAGAAAATGCATAAGTCATCAAAGAGGCATATTACGTATAGTCAAATAACTGACATTTGGCCAACATGACACATCTTAAATAAAATAGCCAAGTTCAGCATCTTAGCATTTTGATCTAAAAGACTAATTGCACTTTCACAAACACTGCCAAATCTTGAATTGGGAAGTTTAAATAGGTCAAAGTTTCTTTCATTGTGAACTGAACAGTAACAAACATCCAAACTTATATGCACACCTAAAAATTTCATTGAAAGTGCTACATACAACTCTTCACAGACAATTGTCTACATAGAAATACCTTTTTCCCAAAGCTTTGCAAAATCAGATGATGATTGCCAGCCAAGCTACAGACGGCTGCAGAAATTGTTCTGTGAAGCAAACAAACAGGAAAGTCAGCTAGATGTCAAATTTTTTTGTTGATGAGCATAAACATAAGTAACTTTTCCCTGAAAATTCAACATCGTAACAGTTTAAGATGGATAATTTAAAAATTAGAAATAAAAAACATGAAGTCATTTTTAATCACTCTTAGACTCGAACAAACCAAAATTAATATACAAAAGGATTCAAAGCTGAAGGGACAACCTACACTAATGCCAGTCTTTCACTTATCACAAACATATAGGTCACGTAATAAGGTAACTGGTTTTGAGGATAAAAAAGCTTAACAAGTAACGACAGTGGAGTATGAAGTATGCATACAAAGAACTTTGGATAGACCTAGAATGAACAAATACTGTAACTCCTACATACATGACCTAACTGACAGATTCTTTTTATTGAAGCAGTGTATTGTCAGTTTTCTCTCTTCATTTGAAGGATCTGTTCATTGATGTTAGGAGAGGCTTGAAGGAAGTAATCCAACTAGCCCGATTTATATTAAGAGAGATTTGAAGTGGTAATCTGTTGCCTCCTAATACTGAAACTATAAAAAGAAATAGAATTATTTTGTTGTTTCTCCTGAATCTGATTAATTTCAAACCATAAATAAACTTTTATTAAGGATTAAATAAATGTTGTCTAATATTTGTGAAAAAATCAGCACCGAAACGGTTTATGCCATTTACAAATCAACAGTTGGCTTTTGATTTTGGGAGAGGTTTGTTGGGGTAATACCCTGCCCCATTCTAATTATGAAATCCAGAAAAGAAAGATTTATAATGATGCTTTCCCAGAATCTGATTAAATTGACAACTTGTAAATAACCTTGTATTGAAGTTTCAATAACTAGTACACAACAGTTCAAAAGATTTTGGCACTGAAACAACAAATACAACATTCAAATCAACAATCAGGCAAAGATATCTGGAGAGATTCAAGATAAGTATATTCTGCTCCTTCTCATACTGAAATTGAAAAGAGAAAAATGCTTAAGCTGTTGCTTTCACAAATTCTAATTAAATTAAAAGCTGTCAATCATCTTCTTTGAAATAAAGTTCAGCAACAGAATACCAACTGCAACAGTAAATTGACAGAAATGGCATTTCATTGCAAAGGCTGAAAATAGTATAGTCAACACGAGGACATAAAAATTAGTTTCCACAATGGAAAGATCGATTGTCTGCACTAAAAGATGGCAAGCTTCCCTGCAGGAAGAAGGTACTTTCAAGAAAATGCTAATTTTCAAGGGTTCTGCCAAAAACCATTTAAGGGTTTATTTTTCTAATTAACAATTACTGTGTGAATGAAAATGCACGTGCAATGGAACAAATGATCTTCTGTGCTAATATTTGGCAAGCTACCCTACAGGAAGAAGAGGCTTTAAAGGATACCTGCTACTAATTCGGAACTCCTATATAGAGTTGATTTTTTAATAATCAAGTTGATCTCAAATCTGGTTTCTAACTCGAAAAACTATTTGTCCAAGCAAATGTCAAGCCATAGTCTGAGCATGAGGAGTGAATCCAACAGTTCCTTCTCACACAATTTGCGGGATGAATGGCTGCCTTGATTCCTAGTTACCAAGTGGAGAAACCATACAGCAGCTTTCCCAGGAGTTCATTAGATATTATATTCAATTTCACAAAATATTTTTTAGATTTTCAATTATAAAATTATGATGAACAACTTTTGTGATTACATGTTTGGTAATTTAACAGATGAACTGTTCTCTATTATGCCAAGAAATATTCAGGCTGATCAGGAGTTGCTGATTTTACCTTTGAAAAAAATCGATAGCGTTTCCAGTAGAATTCCTATTATTACCTAGGCAATGATCCCTAGAATATCCTCGTAGCCTTAAATTAAAGAATGTCGACGCAGCTAAGATAAAAATGCATAACATGCTTTGAGACATGCATTGAGAATGGATGGCTGGATGGATGGCCGAACCCGGAACTTCCGTTCTCTCCATTCCTCAGCCACTTAACTCACCTTTTCTGCTGGGTCTTAACTTACCGTTAAACTTCAGTTCACGGCAGCATTGTTTCATTGAAGTTTTTCGTGGAAAAACTCAAATTTTTAAGATGACTGGCCGTAGAGCCGTTTCTAATTCTGGGGCTCCTTTTTGTTGTTTCCATTTTAATTTTTAACATTAATTTTATCATATTGAAAATAGTTTTTAGATTGGAAAAAGATCCAAGAGTAAATTTCAGAGCGTCTTATGGTTCCTTTTATGGCTGGGCTTAAACATCACACACTAAGCTTTGACTGCTTAGGTGTGATGTGGGCCCATTCCTTTCGACAACATCCGTTCTGTTCAAACAACCGTCGCTGTTAACATCCAAAATTCAAACTCTTTTCGCGCGCATAAGTTTGGTAGATGCCTGTTAAGTATTTGCCGGAATGCTTTGCGGTACGACTTATTATCTACAGCTTGGAGTGTCCGCAGCGTCTGAAGAAGCTGCAGCTTCGAATAGTTTTGATCTACTGCCCTGCTCGACAATATCACAGCAGCGCAACAATGTTCTTTCCATAAAAGTTATTGAGAGTGTTGTTCTCCATTATGACTACCAGAGCGTAACCACTTCCGGAACGTGTTCTGAGCAAGTCGCTGGCTGTCTAAATTGCCATAACACCAGAGCTGCAGCCCATGCCAACAAATTTGAGGATTTTAGTATCCTCTTTCATTCCGTAGTGGCTAAAATCACTTCAAACATTTATTGCAGTGTACTACCGACCTGTGCCAAAGTGGTTAAAATCACTTCAAGCATAGACAAGGCACGTGAACTGTTTGACCGGATGCCTCAAAGAAATATGGTCTCATGGAATGCTATGGTTGCAAAATATGCACAAAATGCGTTTGTTCGAAAAGGATTTAGAAACTTTAAACTAAATGCAATTGGCAGCCGTAAAGCCAGACTTCGCAACCTTTGCCACTATTTGTCCCGCATCTGCCAAAATGGGAGCTTTGGAACATGGCATGGACATTCACCGCAGTATAATGGATAGAGGAATTTTGTCAGATGCTGTAGTTGCAACTGCCCTGGTAGACATGTATGCAAAAATGTTGAAGCATACACAAAGGCACGAGAACTGTTTGACAGAATGCCTCAAAGAAATGTGTTCTCATGGAAGGCCCTGGTAGCAAGATGTTAACAAAATATATTTGTTGAAAAGGCTTTAGAAACTTTCAACCAAATGCAATTGGCTGTTGTAAAGCCAAATTCTACAACCTTTGCCAACATCCTCCCAACTTGTACCAAATGGGAGTTTTGGAACTACTCTGGTAGACGTGTATACAAAATGTAGCTATACATTCATAAAACCTACATATTCAACTTTTGGAGTAATTTTGATACCAAATTCATCATACAAATTAGCAAAAGAGTATATGAGATTAGAATTCATGATACAATTAGCAAAAGAGTATATGAGATTAGAATTCATGATACAAATTAGTGAAGAGTAGTGAAGAGTATATGAGATTAGGAGAGTTGAGGAACGTTTAGATGAGGTATATGTTTAGGGTGAAATCAGTGAAATAATATATTGTGGATGTGCATTATGTGTGTGATTAGTGATGTTATTAAATTGTGATGTTATATGTTCAAGTTATAGTTCTCAATGTGGTTGTTGTGTGAATATGAAATTTTATGTTTGTGAATTCATGGGGTTCATGTCTATGTTGGGATCATCGTGTATGAGCTTGATCTATTGTAGCACAATATACATTTGATCCAGCCCTAAGGAAGACTTTGTGGTCTAAATTTTTGATCATCCTTCATGCCTCAATGGAATTGTATAGTCACCAATTTATAGAGACAATAGCTCCATGGTCATTCATGCATAAAGTACAACATAGTGGTCATTTTGGTGAATCAAAAATCCAAATGATGGTCATCCTAGTAGAGGGGATATTTTATATCTCTACTACAAGTTGAATAGCGTGTCTTTCCATAGTGAGGCATTGCCTTGATTATCAAGGTGTTCTTAGGATGATTGCTATGTTAGTTTAAAGTTGGATAGTGTTGATTTGGTATAGTGAGGTGTTACATTGTGATCAAGGTATTTCCTTGTTAATATGTGTTAGGGCCCATTGGAGTGGTTGTAGCCCCCCAAACTATGTTGAATGTAATTGTGACTCAAATGTTTAGAGACATGTTTGTTTCTATATGTATGCATGCTTGTGCATATGTCAATTGGTCAATCTAGTGATATTGAGTTCTAGATTAGCTAATGGGTGGATGTGATAATTTTCCTAGATTGGCTAAGTGGTGAATTTCATGGTTCTCTTAGATTGGTTCTAGAAATTAGATACAAAATTGATTATATTCTAGAATCACTACACCAATCAAATGGGTTGAAGACCTTTAAATGGCCACACACCTAGTAACATCCTTACGAATTTGAACAAATCATTGTAATGGTGTATAGGAGGAAAAGTAGGTCCATGATACTTGGGCTAGCATCCACGCAAAGTACTATACACTCTAATAATAAATTGGTAACACATGTTCCTACATTATATGAATCAATGAATAAATTTGGTTACAATAAAGATGAATGAATATTATCTTTAAATTCATGAATCTAACTACAATTATATTTGTCTATTCTAATGAATTAAGTTTTATTTTCATCTCTTTAATTGTCCTATCAAAATACCTTAGGGAAAACCTACCTTGACATAGAAGAGCCTAACAATGAAGCAAATATTTCCAATTCTTACATATAGTTTTTTGTTGTTTCTACTATCTAATCATAACTTTATCCTACAAACCAATCTCAACATTCACTAGAATTAGGTTTTGGTGTTGTCTTTAGGATTTGTGGAGCCACAATTGTGATCAACAACATAGTGAAAGTGTAATATGTAAGCCAACTATATTACTAATGCAACCTCTTCACTTTATATTATTTATATCAAACCTACACAAATATTCATGGATTAAATAATTTCAAATAATTGGTAAGGATTGGTGGCCAAGGATGAAACATAATGGTTAAAGTTACACTCCACTTGTTTTAGCTATTCCTGAACATTTCTTCAAAGAATAGAGCATGTCACTCTCCTTTCCCTTCACAAAGGAGAACCTCTAAGAAATATAAAACCCAAAAAACATAAATCATTGGGCCACTTGGCTATTTGGAATTACTCCTTTATGATGCAAGCCCAATTAGGCATCCACCTACTTTCATCTTGACCAATAACTATTTGAGACTTAAGTCCATGACATAGAAAAGAAAACTACAAACAACTCTTTTTTGAATGGATAAATGATATAATTCACAAAAAAGAACTCAACCATTTTTGTTCATGTATAGAGTAAAGAGAATATATGTGACTATACATTACTAATGTGCCAAAACAAAAGTGACAATGTCTTGTTGTTGAACAATCACAAAAAGAGTTTTTAACCTTTCATAAGTCAATGGTGAATTAGAAATAAACTATATGGGGAAATGAAGGGACTTAGGCATTGTTATAATAGTTGGAACCATCACTATAACACAAAATATTAGTAAAATCATAAAGATTTAACAAATGTATGTGGGGGAAATAAATAAAAAAGGGCATCAATCATATAGCTAGGTAAAGGCATAAGGATGAAACCCTGATTTGAATTTCTTGGATTGATTTTCAATGTTAAGCATGCCAAAACACTATAAAGAGATAGAAATAGGTTATTCCAAGAATGGGTTTCAACAACACCTCTTGTTAGGGACTTAAATGTTCAAAAGGTACAAGAATCTAGAAGTCTCTAATGGATCATACCAAACCAAGAAGCTGGGGAGAAGAATAAAATAAGGCCAAAAACTAAAATGCACAAGAACTATGTACAAACATAAATTAAACGTAAAAGAAAGAGAAACCTAAAACTTAAAGGCTCACAATGAATAACATTGCCCACATATTAGAGACATGCAATTACAACTAGGAAGATTCCAGCATACATATGAAGCTACAATGATCGATACAAAAAAGTGATACATTATCCTCTACAAGGACCTCTTGTTCCCAAAGGTTGTAGGAAAACATAAAACTAATACTTCCCTAAATCAAAAGTTCAACATTTTAGATTATTTATTCCATTATTTTCATTATAATGCAATTACTATCTAGCTAAAATATAAATATTCTCACACATTCAAGAATGTACACATGGAAATATTTTGGTTGAAGAATCAAGACTAAAAATTAACTTTTGGGGCCTTATATGAATCAAATAGCTCACTATGCAACACATATAAACCATGCATATTAACATTACCATAGTTGCATCTAGTATTTATGCTAATATTACATGGTTCATCATTATTGGAAAGTGATTCTATCCCAACACATAGGAAAATAAAATTCTTCATAATCTAATGTCTTGACATTTTCCTAAATGCAAACCACTTTAGATATATCAATATCAAACTTAAATGTCTCATATTCACATGTTGCAAAATGACATACTAGGCCACATGATTTTTCTAAAGAAAATTTTTTATTAGGAAATATGAATGAAAACTCTCAAATATAGGGAAATTCACTAAGTAAACTATATTGGGTTAATTCTTTAGGTCACCTAAAATGTGTAGCTCATCTTCTTCTTCATTTACACAAAGATCCCAAATATTAATTCTACTATCAATTTGGTTAACTTTAGTAATGTTTGTAAAAATATTAATGGAACAAAAAAAATTAATGCTATGATCAAAATAGAAATAATCTTATACACTTGAGTCATATAGGTAACCCAAACCATCATTTAGATCATTGAAGCTAAATATGGAAAGTTGAGGCACCACATGTGAAGGACCTAGTTTTCCATATTGCCTCTCTATTTTGTATCACATTCATTGTAACATGCTACATGAGACTCATTACTATAACCAAATTTATTAAGAAATAATGCTAAATTTACTTCATTAGTAGTTTATTCGTCTTTTTTTGTTGGAACTTCTCTTTTAGCACATTTTGTATCTAATTGTTGGAGTACTTCAAAACAAAGGAATGAATCACCATATAGTATAGCTTGGTCATTAGCATCACAAATATATATAGCTAACTTATTAGACTAAACATCCAAAGATAAGGGATTATCAATAGAAACAATTTTGGATGTAAAATGTAACATCATTGATACCCTAATGGTTTCATCAATGTGTTTACCTCAATAATAAGCCTATGAGAGACTTATGGGATTCATCTATTTTGAAAAAATATTATACTTAGGATTAAAGAATCCATGATAAAATCTCAAACGTTCTTATATAATAGATCTTACATGCTTAGAGATATTTATCACAACTCAAAGTGAGATTATCTAATATTAAATGGACAAATTGATTCATTTTTATTTTTCTAAATATTAGAAAGCTATTCAATTAATCTACTAAGATCAACTTCATCTCTAAACTACTCAATAATAGTAGTTTGAAATTTTCATAATATGAAAGATAATTATATGAGAAGCTAATATAATTATATTTTATATTACCTCTCTAATAGTGAACAAGTAGTTTCAACAATACATCCTCAACAAATATCTTGAAATAATTCATTAGACTAACAAAGACATGAAGATGCACACTACCTAATGTAAATCACTCCCATCAAATAAGGACAATTAATTTTTGAGTGTACTGGATATTGAATTTATAAATTTAAGGCATTCCATTGAACTTAATTTTTTTATTTATCTCAGCAAGAAAGGGTAGTCTTTCATGTTGATCTCTATAAGATCTTATAAATTTCTTCTTTTATTTACAATTGTTATTGACTCTAGAGTACACTTGACTTTTAAATTCACCATATATTTCTTTCAAGAATAATTTTCTTAAAAACATTCCCACTAAGAACCCACTAAAAAATTCCTTGTTGCTGTTTTATGTTGTAACTTTATTCTTTTTATTCCAATTAAAAAAAAAACATGTAATAAAGAATAATAAGAACCTTAATAATTTGATGTCTTGGGATACATTTTGTTCATATCCTGCAATAGGGCATTCCATGATAACACGTTTCTTTGAGGCATTTTGTCAAACAGTTCTCGTGCCTTGTCTACCAAAGCAGTTGCAACTACATCTGACAAAATTCCTCTATCCATTATCCTGTGATGGATGTCCATGCCTTGTTCTAAAGCTCCCATTTTGGCAGAGGCGCAAGGAATGCTGGCAAAGGTTGCGGAGTCTGGTGTTGCAGCTGCCAATTGCATTTAGTTGAAAGTTTCTAAATCCTTTTCGAACAAACGCATTTTGTGCATATCCTACAATCATAGCATTCCATGAGACCACATTTCTTTGAAGCATCTGGTCAAACAGTTCACGTGCCTTGTCTATGCTTGAAGTGATTTTCACTAATTTGGCACAGGTCGGGAGTACACTCGCAAAAAAATGTTTGAAGTGATTTTAACCACTACGGAATGAAAGAGGATGCTAAAATCCTCAAATTTGCCAGTATGGGCTACGACTTTGGTGCTCTGGTGTCTGAGCAAGTCGCTGGCTGTCTAACAACACTCTCAATAGCTTTTATGGAAAGAACATTGTTGCGCTGCTGTAATATTGTCGAGCAGGGCAGCGGATCAAAACTGTTCGAATTCTTCAGACGCTGCGGACGCTCCAAGCTGTAGATAATAAATCGTACAACAAAGCATTCTGGCAAACATTTCGGGCATCCACCAAACTTCTGCGCGGGAAAAGAGTTTGAATTTTGAATATTAACAGCGACGATTGTTTGAACGGAACGGACGCTGTCGAAAGGAATGGGCCCACATCACACCTAAGCGGTCAAAGCTTCCTGTGTGATGTTTAAGCCCAGCCTTCTTTTCTGATAACTTTACCTGTAAAGATCAGAATCTAAACTATTTAACAAACAAATCCATAAAATTTCCTTCAATTTTTTATTTTTTATTTTTTTTTCGGTTATAAGTTTTATCAGTTGATACCCTTTTCGGTTATGAAAATCTTTAAAAAAAAAAAAAATTATTGTGGGCAGAAGCTATTGACATGCTGTGACAGGTATATAATGCTTGAATTGGTATATATGCCCTGCTGAATTTACAAATTACTATCTTAAAATAAAAAAATAAAAAATAAAATTCGTTTAACTTTATATTCTATTATATTTAAATCTTATATATTTAAATCTTAATTATAATTTAAATTTTAATATATAATGTATTGTTAAATAAAGAAAAAAATATTTGTTGAAAAATATTACATATATATTATGAAGTAATTTTATAAAACAAATGGTGGCAACTATAATCCATTATTATAATTTTACTTCACTAAGATGTTGCAATATTTAGTATTTTTTTGTTGTCTTCTTGATATGTTTAATTTAATACTATATAATAAAAAAAATGAGAAGACTCTATGAATATGTATCAATGCCCTTGTAGATGTCTAAATAAATCTCAATGCATATATTAGATCTAAACGTAGTATTAAATGTATCATGTGTTGATAATAAATATCTACAAAAATATTATAAGATGATATCAATAAGTTACATATGCAACCAACAATGAATGTAAATTTGTACTCCTTGACTTGAATCCCTTAAACTTTTATATAGCATATGCAACTTGGGAATCCATATAAGGTAGCTTTATATTGATAATTTTCACACAACATCTCAAATATGGAACAAAATTAATATCACTAAAGTATGCAAGATGTTAATGCTTTAGAGTATACTACACCTACCTAATAGGGAACATAGAGAATGTGATTTAATAAATTTTGTCATCATTCAACCCCTTAAGACAAGTACCTATCTAATTGGGAAACATAATTATAACTTAAAAAGGAGAAATATTCATAGGAATCTAATATAAAGATAGACACATATTTGTGTAAATAAAAGTTACAAGAGACATTACATATTCATATCTACTTCAATAATTAATTCCTACTCAAAGAATTATTATATGTTATTTTTAAAATATCATTAAAAATAATTTTCAATTGTTTTATAATCAATATGGTGACAAATAATAAAAAATAATAATAGGTCATCAAATGTGATCCTAGAGATATTTACATAATTACCTGGAACATCCTAATTAGGCATGGAAACACCTAGAATATGGAGGGGTCTCCACTACACTACATCCTCTATAGAATCAACACAAATGCCCTCAACCAAAATATTAATGTGAAATGTTTAGATCAAGAATGTTGTAATAGATCTCAACAAAAATGAGTATGAAATATAATCAAACATAAAATACCCACAAAAAATAAAGTAGATTAAAAAACACATAAAATTGGAAGTCAACTAAAATAGTGCAACAAATTTGCGTTCAAAAAATGTGTAGCAAAATGTTGGAATATATTAGAAAACACAATAGTTCATAGCCTTCACCATAAATTTAATCTCTACATGAAACTGCGCGTCATGAACCAAAGGGATTTCATTTAAGGGGTTTCCTCCTTAAATCTAATATACAAACATGAGTGCTCAAACTATGAGAAATTGGAGTTTGATTTTGGTCAAGATAAAATGATAAAACATGAGGAATTGTGAGGTTTCTAAATTATATATAAATTGAACGCCCGGCATGGGATCCTCACATGTTAATAATTGTTTCAATTTTTCCTTATTAAATTATCATATTCAATTGAGCCCACTAACGACATCTTGAGTCATGCAAGGAAATAAGTGTGGTTTCCATTTTGAATGTTAGGGTTCGAAGATTTACATGTCGAAGGATGCAATATGATGGGATTCTAGGGATTCACATGTCAAAGGGTGTAATTACAAGAGTGACATAGGAAATTGAGAGTCACAATTTAATTTGTATAATTTTCACCTTTTAAGTTAGCATTAATATTTTTGAAGGTCCAAAGTTAAGAATTTAGGGATTAGGATACAACTTGATCCCAAGATGCAAGGGGAAGAAAGGGTATATGGTGCTAAGAAGGGTGAATGGTAGGCCAATGGTGAAAAGGGCAACAAGATGCTTGTAAACAATTTGATGAGAAGAATGGTCTAAAAGAGGGAAGCATGATGGGATAAGTAGGACAAATGACTCCTTGAAGATAGTCTTATATAGGTAGTTAATTTGGTTTGGTGGCATCAATGACATAATTATGGTATATGGAAAAACGTGCTTATTTTATTTGTATCATATTGCAAATTGTAATCTTATTGGAGACTTTTGGAGGTTTTCCCCTCAAAGTCTAGTTTATTATCCTCAAGTATGATCAAGTATTTGCAACACATTTTCTATTATATTCTTCTCTTGTGTGAGTTATTTCATTACACATTTGTTTGTATTTTGTAAGGTAAATGCTCATAAGTAATTCATTCAAATAATTTTATTCAATTAGGTCATTTTAATTTTTTTTTAAGGATGATTTTGATCACTTTTCCACTTACATTTAGCATATTGATAATTTTAAAAAATAAATCTAGTAAATTATTTGGAGTGAATGGGGATGTAATAGTGAATTTTCCGTACCCATGTCAATTACCTTTTTTGTGTCAATTTTGAGATAATGGATTAATATATGTACATTAATAATTGACACAATCTTATGCAAAATTGGGCTTATTCTCTAATCTTTCACATATCTACATTTACATAAATTCTTATACTTTTATCCATATTTTCCCATATGGATATGTGTTTTTATTCATTACTTTTTTCCATGCACTTGTTTATAAATATCATCACATGCAAGTGATGGTACCTATAGGAATAAAAGGAGGAACAATGTACATTTGAGAACATCAACAAGGACACCATTTTTTAGTCATAAGAGGATTCACACATGCACTTCTCAACAAGAGATGAGATGAATGAAATTCGAGCATGCAAATAACATTTAAAACCCAAAAAGATAGATACTTGATTATAACCCATTGGATGACCTAACTTGCTATATAAGAATATATAATAATAACTATATAAGTGAATTATGATGTTGAGGAATGGTTGAAGTTCTTAAGATGGGAGGCTTGGAACTAATGACATACGTTTAATTACACACCTTATTATTATGAATGTAAGTATACATTACCAAAAATTTAGTCATTTATGTAAACGAATTAATATCAATTAGTATATAAAAAATTAAAAATATTAAATCAATTAGTAACTAATAATACAATGGATCAACAACAATGAACCTCAATTATAATTATATTGAATACAAATAGGCCAGTGAGCCAATTTTTTAAATATACAATGTATGTTGAAAATACAGTAAACTGTATTGATTATCCATAATAGTGTTGAACATGATCTTCCATTGCAATGTCATCAAAACCTGTAAATTAAATAGTTTAGTTATTAAATTTATTTAAAAATTAAACATAAGAAAATTGTTAGAAAATCATTTCATAATTTATTTGCCATCTCTAGCTTGCATTGCATCCATTGTTGTTGGTGTTTCATTAAGATCAATAGAAAATGGTAACTTATGTTGCCCAGTGTTTTGTTGATCATCTAAAGCTCCAATAACATGTGTATTTAATAAATCAACATAGATAAAATATTAAGTGTAACATTACAATATATACTTAATCAAAATAATATTAAAATTTTAAATTATCTGGAATGGGTTTCTGAAATGTTTGATTAGGTATAATATTAAGCATTAATGGTTGAGTTTCACAAATCTTATCTATTATTTATCTAAGTATAGAAAAATGATTAGAAATAGGATTTGGGAAATATCTCATTTAATGAATGAATATATTTAATAGTTAGAAAATTACCATCAATAATTTGCATTTCATCAGTTGTTTGGTTTAGATCAATAGATAAGGACAATCGACATCTTTGATTATTCTCTTGACCATCCAAACCTATAATGGTATGTTAGTAACATGTGATGTAAGAGAAATAATTATTGCTATATAAAATACTAAAATAATTTTGAATAAATTTACTTGCTATGTTGTTTCTTGATGATAACCTTTTTCTTCTTGTATTGCTATGCTTGAACGATTGAAGACCTTTTTTTCTTTTGCTTCCACCACCTATTGATGGGAACTAAAATTCTTCATGGTCCTCAACTCATTCATTCAAGTCTTGATGAATGGAATTGCCTCTTTGATGAATAAAATGGTGTTTTTGTGATTTGCTTGGACTAAACCATGGTGATATGCATCTCATAGGCATATCCTCTGAGCCTAGGATCAGTGTAAGTTTGGAAGAAGTAAGAGATGCTTAGATTTTTTTTAAAAATCTCCCAACACATTGAGTAAAAATGTGTTTTTGATCTATTGTAATTGGTAAATCTTGGAGTACTAAATTCAAATAATCAACATCTTTTTGGAAGTTATCATTAACAACATCAAATGATTTACAACCAAATGTAATAAAAAATAATAAACATTAAGTCTAGAAAAAATAAATAAATAAATAAATAAATAATAAATAAATAAAAATTCATATTTCAATAATAAATATTGATATTGAAATTTTACCAATTTTTTGGCATTCACCAATGACAACCCCAATCACATATTGATCTTCTTGTGGAATACAATCATCTATAACACAAATAAAAGATTAATTAAAATTTAAGAATTGTAAAAATCAATGAATATTCTATTATAAATATCATATCAATATTACCAGTGGTATTATTCTCATGACTAAAACTTCCTCTCACGTCATCATCATCAATATTACCAGTGGTATTATTCTTATGACTAATTTGACCAAAAAACCAGATAACTACAAATATCTTATATTTTTATAAATGGCTCTACTCTATGAAGAAGTGTATGGATAAGCCAATCCATTCTCCTTGTACCTTTCTTAGCATGATCAATTAGATAATGGCTCTTGATGTGGAAGTGGTATGACTCAGAAGCATTGGTTTCTTGATTTGCATGAGAGAAGTTTAGAAAGTTTTTTGCCCACATTTTTATACAAAAAAACATAATAATGTCTTAGTAAACATAAAAAATAACTTAAATGATGTAAATGCATACAAACCAAAATGAATAATCTAACAAACCTACCAATACAATCCTCATCATGACACCAAATTTTTTGGAAGTAATCAATAAATTTCTTCTCTTCTTTGAATTCCTCCATAAATATTTTAATCAGGTGAGTAGTGATGTCTACATTGTCACTCATTGCATACATTATTTTGCCCAATCTATCAAACATGTTTGTACCAACATCCTTATTACTGTCATACCTAGATTATAAAAGAACTGTCATACCTAGATTGTAAAAGATATTATTAATCTATGGGATTCAAACACATAATTTTTCACATATTTTAATTAAATATTGACTTATATGTACACATTTTTTAGTCATGCTCTACGCACATGCCAAATACATAAAAGTACTTGGCATTGAAAGGATAATCTGCAAGTTACATTACAAAAATTGATAATTAACATTATAACAAAATAAAATGGTAAATTCAAACTAGATTAAGTTGTCAAAATTATGAAATATATATTTTTATAAACTAAATATTAATCAATTATAACGAGCTGATTTAAGTTTAAATATAGAAACTAAGGCTAATAAAAACCTAATAGCTTCAATCTTTGCACTAGCATCATCTGTCATGAATGCATTGACATTCCAATCTTCTCAACGTTGTTTCCCTCATTTATAAACTTCTTTTAGCCATTCATTTATATCCTCAACTTTGTTTCTTGAGGATATAACCCATGCAATAGGTACACCAACCTCTTGTTCATTAAAAACTTGAGCAAAGTGTATAACTGATACTGCACATGAATAAATGATTCTAAAATTAATATTTTTAAATAAATAAATCAATGATAAAGTGAAATCTATGATTTTATAGTTAGCATTGTTTTACTTACACCATATTTATTTGTTGAGAATGTTGATTCCATTGCAATAATTGAGTTATGGGAATGTTTGACCATAATTTCTCGCATCCATGGTGTTTGGATGCCTATGATAAATGGAACATTTTCGATCCAGTGTTTGGTCTTTTATAGTAGAAGTTCTCTTTCTCCTCTGCATGCCACAAACTGAAACTTTTTGCATCATCTTTATTCTTTTGGGATCAAATAGAGCATACTCTTTTCTATGTATTCAACACATTTTTCCTCAACAAACATGCATCCCTTCTATTCATCAACTTAGTCAAACCATCATCTAGGTAGTGTTGTTCACATATTGTGTCGATCTCCACACCCATTAGCAAAAAAGACTCAATATATGATTTGCATTCATTTGATAAACTTGGTGCAAAACCGCTCCTGGGATCGCTCCTGGGATCACCAGAAGGATCATCCCTTCCATGGAAAAATTCACCATTGGAAATCACAATGGCTGTAATCATTATATCTAATTATTGCAACTTGTGGTATACCATACATGACCTTAACATGAAAGTGGGTTTGACAACTCCCTTTTTGGGTAAACCTTCATATCATTTTCAAGTTTTTAGGTTTATTTCTCTTATCCTCAGGGCCAAAAGCACACCAACATCTATTTATTCACACAAATTATATATATATATATATATATATATATATATTTCATATAAAAAATTAAATACAAAAATGACATTCTTATTAATTATAAAAATGACAAACCTTGAGTATATCTTGATAGTTTGGTAGGTAGGTTTTGTTGTGTTGTTCTTTGTATGATATTTACGTATAATTTTTTTTTGTACTATCTAGTAAACCTTCACCTTTGAAAAAGTGAGGGAGTCTTTCAAGAGGGATTGTAGTACATAAGTCCATATTGCCATCATCTCCAATAGGTGTCCATTCAAGGTCCTCACTCAAGAAATTATTTCATTGGTTGGGAATGTCTTGTACATCTAGTTTAATGAGTTATACCCATTTACTCCTTCTGCCCATGCTGAATAAAATTAAGATGGTTAGTAATACCCTCTCTTGTTAAAAAATTGTATGAGCAAATATATTGATTTTTCTATTCACTCCATGATATAAATATATTTCATGTATATATAGGTAAGTTGTATGATTTCACTAAATATCAATAGAAACCAAGGACAAAGAATCATGGGAATCGCATACATAAATTGTACTAATATGGATCTATGCAAGGGTTGGCAGTATAGGTTTCACAAAGCTATATAATTTTATAGGTTGCCTTAAATCCTAATTATCTAGAAGAAAAAATGTGTAAGAATGATGTGTAATTTTTTATAGATTAGAATATTGGTAAGAAAATAGATCTAAGATAAAACACTAAAAGGTTTCCAATGGTGAGTATAGAGAGCAAAAGTGATGACACAATAATTTATAAACCCTAGGCCCAAAAATATATATCAATGAAATAGAAATTAATAGGAATACCACCATAGAAAGAATCTTAAAAATGATGGTGCACAAAATTAGAAAGCATAAATTTAAAACCTAAAAATAATGACGATATTTCAACTCTAAAGTGAAACCCTATGATGTTAAGTCAAATAAATTCATAAAAAAGTATTGAAAAATGAACTTTACATACAACATCCAAAATTTAAAAGAGCTACAACATAATATAGGAACATGACTTGACTACATATATGCAAGGACTATTTTTTACAAATTCACACATATAAGAATTAGAAGCTACATCTACCAATCACATAACCACTAAATAAATATAAATATTTAACATCAAAAACATGTGTTGAGTATACTTAAATAGAAATCTAGATGTGCAAGAAAAATATTGTCTACTATGGAAAAATTAGAGTTTATATGACCTTGAATGGTTGAAGAAGGGAAGTTGCAAGATTGTTTCATATTCTCATATTACATGTTTTCTAGATATATTTTTCCACTTGATCAAATATTTGGTAATCTCCCATTTTGACAATCTATTCTTTTTTGTAGAAAGGATTACCCCTTGAAATCTATGGTAAACAAAATAGTTCAATAATTTTGGCAATTTGAGGAAGATTTAGAAAATGCATATGTTGTTTTCTTATATTAGTATCGAACTATCTAAGATAATGAGATTCATTACACTATGCTTGGAAAATAACATTAACTTTTGTTTTTACTATCCAAAAGATTTATCACTATTTACTTCATGTTGAGAACCATAATATTGTGAAATTTTATCCCCTTAAATAACTTATGTCTAAAATTTAGTTATCAAAATGTCATGCTAAGTGGGTGATACTACATATTATGGAGTTTGCACTAAATTTAATTTGGATAGAAAATATATATAAAAGGAGAATCTTTGTTGACCACTTAGTCTATTCTCCTTCTCCTATTTTTTTATTACTCTTGATGCCTTTCCTAATGAGTTTATTCTCAAAACATATTTTGATCATCCATGAGAAATATATTTCATTGGTTCACAATGCTAGAAAAACTCAATAGTTGGTGTAATACTAATTCCATGATTGCGAAAACCTACCATCCTCTTTATTTTCATCTTAACTTACCTTATACCAAGAAAATTGAAGAGTATGAATCCCTTAGAGTAGGATTATGTGTTTGCAAGTCTCTCTTTAAAACTATTTTTTTTAAAAAAATTGGGGCCTCAACCTAATTAGTTAAATTTCATAGACCTATGTACTCAATGGAATATATTTATTATTCAATTTCTACCAATTTACTTCACTAAATGGGCTAAATTTATTGGCTTGTTCATTGCCACTACTAAAGCAACTTGTTGACTCTTATGGAAAAATTATCTCAAGCTTTGGAATGCATTCCATTGTCATCTTTGTTAATATTTATTCATGTAAAAATAAATATGTGGAAAAGACCCTTAATAGATTTCATATTCAACATAATTTTTCAAAACCATATTAATTCTCAATACAATGGTCAAGTAAAAACCTCTAAGAATACTGATAGGACAAAATTGGGGTAAAGAATAAGAAACATTTCACCTTGGTCCAAATGTCAATCCGAGGATCGTAAGCTCATGAAAGGTATCATGATAGTCTGCACAAGGGATGAGAGCCATGAGATGAGTGGTTATGAATGTAGCCTATGAAAATAAACTTACAACAAATAAAACTAATTCTGGCGACAAGAACTATCACTTCCTGGCAACATGAGCTATTCTCTTCTATTCAAGTGACAAGAACTGTACAAAAATTATAGCAAATTCTGAAAATAGAAACTTAATATCCAATCATTGAAAACATTGAATTCATAAAATTAGAAGCACGGGAATCAATTTAAATTATTTTATAAATATAAACACACATGAATTAAGGCGGTTGAAATATCAGTTCAAAACGTTGCAGAACATAATCGACAACAACAAATACACACACAACATACCTTGCAAAAAATAAAATATATACATTCAATTGATTGCTGAAGAGTGGGTGCCCTTCCTCCCAGTCAACTGATTGAAGAAATACTGACAAAAATTTCTACAATTAACTCAAATGATAATACTCAAGAAATGATATTGATTCTTCATACATGTTCCTCCTACATGATAGCTTTATAGCTTTTGAATAGAAACAAAATAAATGCTCACGGTTTAAAGTCATATGGTCGATTTTAGAAAAGAATGAAATATCTGCCACTCTTTCAAAACCGATTCCATACTAAGTAGACAAAATGACAAAATGAGAAGTTTGCAGAGATAATATTCACATGGATTTTCGTTTGGCTAAGAAATATTTGTATGGCCAGTGGCCAATCTTTCTTAGCATATTAAAATGATTTTATAACGATATGCTAACCGCATTTTGATGATAGAAAATAACCATGATAAGCCATGCAAATGATCCCCGCGGTTATAGCAGTTCCAATAATATGGATAGAAAATGCTGAGGAATCTTAGCTGGCAGTTGAGTTGGCACGTTTGTTGCAATAGCTACGATGGTGAGATGATCACATTAATCTTTATTTGCAGTAGCTATTTTGCAGAAACATTGGAGTATTAACTTAGCATAATATATAGACCCTGTGGCAGCAACAAGAGTCCAAGATAATTTGTTGAATAATTTATAGTCCAATGCTCACAATATAATAATTACTTTTCATTATTTTATCTCAAATCTATATTAAATACCTCTTATGTATTTTAATCATATGCAGCATAAATGGTATGGTTTGATAGGAAAATGGAATATAAGAATGGATATAAAGATGTATAAAATAGGCTGAAACATGACATAAAATGGAATAATAATGGCTCTCATCAAATACCATTGACTAAATCTTGGGAAAAAATATCTAAATGTCATACAAATATTACCATATCTAACTTTTATATTATTTTTTGGCTTACTGTATAAGAAACCATTTGCACTACACCTTGCTCTTTTCTTATAGTGCTAGGATAAATATCCCAAGTTTGACCTTAAAATATCTTCTCCTCAAGAGCTTTACTTAATGTGCTAATTAATTTGATAATACTTAAATTGTAAACACCACAAACCATAGTACTAAAGATTGAATAGAGTATAGTACTAAAGATCGTTTAAGACCACTAAGGTTTGTGTCCACTTGAGATATGAGAATAGTGAATGAGGTAATAGTTTGAATCAAGGACGTGGAATTTAATAAAGATAACTAAGGAGAAAATGATACATGATGTAGACATAGTGGATGTAGAAGTGAGCTCACTAAGTTAGTAATGGTAGGACTAATAGTTCTAGATAAAAGACATATGCAAAAAGAAGTACTAAAGGGTGGGGTACTAGTAGTAATAGTGCATAAAGGTTGTATGGTAGAGGTATGGGTGAAGGTTGATGCACTAACCTTATTATGTTTAGAATAGACACCTTGTAAAATTTCTATCCTAAATTATTTATTCACAAATATGTCGTGGAACATATTCACTAATTGTTAAGGATTCTCCACATTAGTCAAATTAGCAAGTTGAGTACTAAAATATTATTTGTTCACATGAAATAAATGATCATAATATTCATTTATATTAATCCCTAGATGTCTACCACTAAACATATCACTATTATTATATTGGTTAGCTATACTAGGGTTTATGCAAGGGCTTCTTCTCAATCAATTATGAGAGTTATGGAAAGCCCTTGGCATAAAATATAATATGGGAAAGAATATGTAATCAAAATAATCAAAATTAATCATAAATCAAATTTTTAAATAGGTAAGGCATAAAAAACTATATGTACAAATATGGGTGGGTAGTATGGGTTAAAATTAAGGTAGCATGGTGATGGAAGGGATCAACACCCCCTACCTAATTTCACAATCACAAATAACAAAAATTTGTTGCGTAAAACAAAACCCCGACAACAACACAATAATTGGGATTAAATTCAATTCAAACTCACGCCATACACAATTGGATTCTGCACCAATTACAGATTACATTCCTTGGCACAACCTTCTTATTCATTCTTATTCATGGCTTCCTCCACATTCCTATCTTGGTATGTTCTTATCTAGCATTCCTATGCCCATTATCGATGCTTTGTTCATATCGATAGTCACTTTCATGGGTCTCAAATTTCCTATACACCATACGGTGCCCCCTTTCATGGTTTTCCTTCCACACTGTGGTGTGATTCCCCTCGTGACTTCCTCTTTCTCTAGTTCGCAAAACTTATTGCTTGTTTCATGATTATGGTTGTGCCTCCTTGCTAAACCGTCTATGCTCCTTACACAAATTTGAATCAATCCTCTGCTCTGGGCTGTTGCTTTTCCCCAAACTCATTTTTTTTCCTTCTTCTTATTGGCAGGCACCCCTCCAAGAACCGTTCCTTCTACTCTCAGTATTCTAGATCGGGATTTTCTTCTTCTCTCTTGGCTACGCTCGACATCCCTCTACTCTCATAATGCAATGTCTAATCTTGATAATTGAAAAATAGTAACTTCCTTTTCCTCCTTACGTGACCACTCAACAAACAAAATTAAGATAAAAAATCCAAAACCAAAATGTGCACACCCAAAATTAGTGCAAAGGGTGATTCCCATGCATCAGACTCCCCGGGGGACTACAAGATCATGTGCTCCTGCACATGGAGTCATCGATCAAATTTATTCCTCACTGTTCCTTTTCTTTCGCTTCTTCCAGCATCGTTTTGGAATGACCACCATAATTCTCCAGCATTGTTGCCCACCATTTTTTTTCACACCCTTGAATATATAATCTTCACTTTCCATCCTTCGCCATCGATTGATTATCCTACCATCAAGACAAATGATTATATGGAAATCAAAGATTTATATGACTTCAATCACTTGCACCCTTGACATCTTTCCTTCCATAACATCAACATCATTGATATCCTTATACAAATCTAAACTTACCATCTCATATTCTGCTTGCATCATTTTCTCACTTGAAGCAATTAGTTTGTCCAAATCATCACACTCCACATATTTATTCACAACTATCTATATTATTCCATACTCTTTCCCAAATTCCTCATCATACAACATAACAGCTAAAACAATAACGTCATGGAGCATTAACAAATTTACCTTTTCATGTATGGTTGTATCTACTTCATCAACTGCGAGAGGCTTTATCATAGGATCCTTTGTTGTCTCATCTATCTTCATTTCTTCATCTACAATATTTTCCATTCCATCTTCATAATGAACCTCTTCATCCAACTTCTTGTCTATCCACCCTTCCTCCATGGCCAACTGCTACAATAACAAACCATTTTTAGATTGCTTACTTTTCACCTTGCATGGACTATGCTTCTTCTTCTCAAATTATGTTGCATGCTCTTGGCCTTTATCCTCTTTCTCATCCTCTACCATGTCACCTTGTTCATTGGCTTGGATCTCTTCCTCATGTCTCCAACTCTCAAAAATGGTTTCCTTGTCTTTATGCCTTGCAACACTACAATCCTCTACTGCTACACACTTCATAATCCACATTTTATTTTCCTTGTTGGACTGTTGTCCCTTCATTTGTGCACTTATGCTTCTTAATACATGCTCAATTTTTAGCCTCAAATCATCCTCTATAGGCCTCCTTTATTGCCAACTTACCCTCAAATCTAGGTACCACTTGTTCCTCTGCATATCTTACATCCTTTGCACCTATCTGTTAACACAAACACTATCAACAACATCTTTATATTTTAACTTTTGTCCCTCATCAATCTTTTTCCTTTGCCAACATGAAACTATATACCCCTTATCCATCAATTTCCCTCTCTCTTTATAAATTTTATTATCCACACTCCTATTTATATGTTCAAAAGCAACATTTTCCTTTCTACTTTCATAATCAAAATCAACATTGTGAAGTCCTTTTACCTACTATCCCAAATTGCTTCCACCATTGGATCCTTTGTTTTCCAACTTTTCCCCTTTGTGGGAATCATGTCCTACTTCTGCAACATCTTCCAATGCATCATGAAACTCTAGGGTTTCTTCCTCATCTTCTTTATCATACTGCAAAACTTCAACATCAACCTTTTCTTCATTCTTAGGTACTCTACAATGTACCTCTACTATAACCTCTTCTTGGCATACGACTACAACTAGCGTCCTCTTGTTCTCACCTCTAACTCCTTCGAGTGTTATTCTTCCCCCATCTCTTATCATCTTCAAGGTCTCATCCTTGACCTTCCTTATCACATTCTTCATGCCTACATACACATCTAAAAACATAACATTAGAAAATAAAATAAGAGACCACAATGTCTCAATAAGTGCCTCCTTCATGGACACTTTCCTCTTCCCTTTACTCTCTTCTTCGAATGCTTCTCCTTGCACTGCTTATGTGCTCCACTACTTGAATTTCCCCATTTTCTCTTCAATGAGAACCTCCTTGACCTCTTTCGATCCATGTTGCTCAATGGGAAACTCTCTATTGTCCCAACCTCTCTAGGATCCTCTCATACTCTTATCTTCTATGCTTAAGGCATCCATGCTTTGCCTTCTTCTTTCCTTCACAATCATCTTCACTGACAACTTTACTTTCTTCATCATTGGCCAAACCCAAACATAATATTGGATTCTTTCCTCAAACCATTGATTCACCAATTCTAAATCTCTTCGTAACTCTACCATTTCTCTCTCAAATTCACCATTTTTCTTCTTCCTGATTTCTTTCCTCTTGTCTCTTTTCATGGGGTTGTCTTTCCCAAAATGTTGCTGCATCTTCCAATCTTCTATCAAATTTTGAAACCTCACCTAGGGCTTTGTTCTTTTCCACTCTACGCAGTCTTTCGGTGCCTCACCTTCTCTTGTTACCTTATCAACAACAACACACTTATTCTTCCAAGAATTTATGAGTAACAAAATTGTATTACACTCAATGTTCGCTACTTAGATCTTCTGGTACTTAGGCTCTTCTCTATAGCCTATTAATCAACAACACATGCTTAAACAAATATTAATCAACATACCTATTTTTCCTGCTAAGATCTTTTGGGCTCTGATACCAAATGATGGAAGGGACCAACACCCCCTGCCTAATTTCACAATCACAAATAACATAAATTTTCTACGTAAAACAAAACCCAAACAACAACACAACAATTGGAATTAAATTATCTACTCCTCACTGTAAAGTTTGAATAGTATAGATGATGAAAGGGAACTTTTAGATGCCATTCCTAGACTCACTCAGGATGAAGATAATGTTGATTTTTTAAATCCATTCACATTAGAGGAATTCAAGGGGGTAGTTTTTTCATTATCCCCTGATAAGGCTCCTAGCACAGATGGATTCATTGCAATTTTTTTCCAAAAGTGTTGGGATTTCTTATGTTATGATTTGTTGTGGACGTTGGAATAATCAAGGTGGACAAGCTTAATGTTCAGGCAATTCAATACAAAAAATATTGCAATTATTCTGAAAGTAGACAATCCAAAGTCATTTGTAGACTTTAGGTCGATCTCATTGTGTAACACAGTATAGAAGATTTTCACTAAAGCTATTTATCTAGGCTACAACCTTTGATCCCAAAAATAATTTCTTAGGAATAGGGAAGTTTTGTGCCAGGACAAGAAACTTTTGAAGGAGCATTGATCGCACATGAGAAACTTCATTCCATTTCGACTGCTCAATTACCTTCTTTTATCGTAAAATTGGATATGATGAAAGCCTATGATCGTGTAGATTGGGATTTCCTGAATAAAGTTCTAGCAAAGTTTGGATTCAAAGGAAAGTGGTACAGATGGATTCTTTCATTGTTGTCAAGAGCTAGATTTTTGTTCATCCTAAATGGTTCTCCAACAAGTTTTTTTGAGGCAACTCAAGGGGTGAGACAAGGGGACCCATTATCTCCTTTTCTCTTTATTATGATGGCATAAGCTTTGAGCAGGTTAATCTAGTAGAAACACAATCAGGGG
This sequence comes from Sequoia sempervirens, assembly GCA_007258455.2. Lineage (NCBI taxonomy): Eukaryota > Viridiplantae > Streptophyta > Pinopsida > Cupressales > Cupressaceae > Sequoia > Sequoia sempervirens. The sequence goes on from VDFB02058242.1 coordinate 503,416,117, forward strand.
CTTTGGAAGGGCATCAGTATTCCACATACAAGTATTTTAGTCACCCATTCTCTTTTTGTAGATGATACCCTTTTGTTTGGTTTATCATCTATTGAAGAAGCTACACAATTCAAGTTGGCCTTAGACAAATATTGTTCGGCATCAGGTCATAAAATTAATGCTTCTAAGTAAAAAATATGTCTTTAATACAAAGGAAAACTTAAAGAAGAAGATAGTGAAATTGTTGGGGTTTCAAGAAGTAGAGTTATCATGCAAATACCTTGGCATACCTTTTTTCATGGGGCCAAATAAAGTTTTTTATTGGGATAGAGTTATTCAAAGGTTAAAGGAAAGGATTTTTTTATGGAAAGCTCAATAGCTCTCACTATTAGGTAGAATTATTTTAGTCAAATATGTTCTATTAGCGATCCCTAATTATTCTTTAGCAATGAATGCTTAAAGCTCCAAAGTTATTTATTAAATAGAGAAAATTATTAGAAATTTCCTTTGGAAGGGTAATATTAATGAACAACAAAAAGTACCTTTAATCTCGTTGGAAAACATGGTAGTAGATAAATCTAAAGGGGGGCTAGGGATTCATAATGTTTTAATGAGGAATAAGGAATTTGGTGCCAAGTTAGCCTAGAAATGCATACAAAAGCAGATGCTAAATGGTGCAAGTTAATGTAGGATAAGTATCTTGATGATGGAAGTCCCTTAAGAATCCTTACCATTTCAAATCCACCAACAGGGTCCGCCATGTGGAACTTTTTGATTTCATGTAGGTCACTTATCACTTCATATATTACATGGGAAGTTCACAATGGGGAGAGTGTGAAGTTTTGGGAGGTCTCATGGAATGGTTATCCTCCATTGAAGGATAATTGGGACCTACAACAAGTAATTATGGTATTGAAGGAGGAATGGGGTGAGGATCTTCTAGATTATGTGTCTTCAATAGTTGGTTTAACAGGGAAAGTGATATGAAAAAATTATTCAGGCCCTCTACTATCGAATGATCAAAACTTTTTGTTTCAGGATGTTTTAAAAAACATAAATGTCTTTTTCTCAGGAAAGTCTGACAAATTTTTATGGACACCATGAAAGGAAGGTTTGTATTCGGTTAAACAAGGTTATAATGCATTATGTTAAAAAAGTAACCAATTGGCATCTTAGAGAGCCTATACATTTTGTTGGAATAATAAAACTTTACCAAAAGTGGGAAGTTTTGCATGGTTAGCGTTAAGAAAACGAATATTAATGAGTAATCGACTAGAAAATCTGAAAATATCCAAGTCATTCAAATGTGTCTTATGTGGTGAAGTTTTAGAAGACGCGGATCATTTGCTCATTCAATGTAGTTTTGCACAAGAATGTTGGGAATTTGTAAAAAATAAATTAAACTTGTATTCACCTCTGCCAAATACCCTTTGGGAGCTCTTTCAAAGCTGGCCTCTTTTGTATAAATTTATCTTTGTTTTTCTCATGCATATGGTAGGTTATTCCATCACTTGCAATATGGAACATTTGGTGGGAACATAATATGTGTATATTCAGAAAGACAACCTCATCAGTTGAGAATACTAAAATTAAAATTGAAAATGTTGTTTCAGAGGTAGTTAATACAAATGTACAAAAGCACAAATCTAATACATCTTTGTTCACAAGTTGGGATGATGCTGTTTTGAAGTCCTGAAAGAATATCATTTTGCTTTTTCCAGGTAGTTTGCATAAGGATGTCAAGACCAATATTAATAGAAGTGAAATTAGATGGAAGCCTCCGCTACTAGATTTTTTGAAACTCAATTTTGATGGTGCATCCAAGGGTAATTCGTTCGAGTTAGGTGCAGGAATTTGTATTCAAAATTCAAAGGGTGTTGTGGTACCAAAAAATTTAGTTCGACTTTTGTCAAGTACTAATAACATGGCAGAAGCTCAGACAATTTTGTAAGGGTTAGAGCTTGGGTTCAAGATAGGAATATCAAAAATACATGTGGAGGGTGACTCACGAATAATTATAAATGCATGTAAGGAAAGGAAAGTGTAGAATTGGAACCTGAGATATGTTTTATAGAAAGTATGGGATTTTCTAGATAGTTTTCAATCCTTCATAATTTCACACACTTATAGGGAGGGTAATAGTGTGGCTAATTGTCTGGAAAACTTTGGGGGGTGAAGGTGATGAAATTGAACTATTGGCTAAAGGTCAAATTCAAGATTTTATGAAATTAGCCTCATTGGTTATGCAAGACTCTTTGAGGTTTACAAATTAAAATTTGTAATGAGCATATTTTCTAAAAGTTGGAGGGACAAGCCAATTCGAAGTGTGCATGCTTTGAAGGGTTCATATGTATTGAAAATATAAAAATAAAAGACAAGAAGCAGTTGAAAGTTTACAAGAAAAGTTTTTGATGAGATTCTGGAGCAATAGTTTATGGGGCACCAAGTTCCAGAGCAACAAATTTAGAAAAAACAGTTCAAATTTGGCTAGAGACATTCCAATGGTATCAAAGTAGTAGGCCCTTAATGAGCGGAAAAAAAATGGATCTTTAAGATATAGGCCTATGATTCTGATATTGAGTACGTTAAGGGAAAAAAGAGTGTTGTTGTTGAGGCTAAAATTTTAGAGCAATGGTTTTCGGAGCACCAACTTCCAGAGCAACAGATTCAGAAAATTCAAATCAGATTTGGCTCAAGCAAGAAGGGTGCAGGGTCTTGTCCCAAACATGATCTAAATAGCATGGGAAGAACCAAGGGGGAAGTCAGTCCAGGAGCCATGCAGGGGTGTTTAGTTTGCTTTTCTTTCTTCATGCCCATTTCTATCAAAGTTTTAGGTTGTAAAAACAAGTTTTTGTTGTGGATTTCTGAATATTTTGTATAATCAGCCTATTTTTAGTAGCAAACTGGGAGTTGGCAAATAGTTCATCGTTGTAAAGGTGTTTTTGGGATCATATAAATGATTACCTATTGTAAATTTTATTATTATTACTATTAATATATCTACATGCCCTCTGCCTTTTTAAAAAAAAAACAATTGGGATTAAATTCAATTCAAACTCATGCCATACACAATTGGATTCTACCCCAAAATCAATCCACACTTAATCGACTATGCCTAAAGCAGTTTTGCTCGTTTATTCAATTACAAATTACAAACAAGGATTGCATTGCTATCTATTTGCTCGAGTGCTCCGTTCATAGACTCCACAATTACCTTCCTTGGCGCAATCTTCTTATTCATTCTTGTTCATGGCTTCCTCCACGTTCTTGTCTTGGCACGTTCTCATCTAGCATTCCTGTGTCGATTATCGATGTTTTGTCCATACTGATAATCGCTTTCATGGGTCTCGAATTACCTGTACACCATACATTGCCCCCTTTCATGGTTTTGCTTCCACACTGTGGCACGATTCCCCTCCTGACTTCCTCTTTCTCTAGTTTGCAGACCTTATTGCTTGTTTCATGATTATGGTGGTGCCCCCTTGATAAACTGTCTATGCTCCTTACACAAAGTTGAATTGATCCTCTGCGCCAGGCCGTTTCTTTTTCCCAAAATTGTTTGTTTTCCTTCTTCTTACTGGCAGGCACCCCTCCAAGAACCGTTCCTTCTTCTCTTAGTACTCTGGATCGGGCTTTTCTTCTGCTCTCTTGGCTATGCCCGACATCCCTCTACTCTCACAATGCAATGTCTAATGTTGATAACTGAAAAATAGTAACTGCCTTTGCCTCCTTACGCGACCACCCAACAAACAAAATTAAGGTCAAAAATCCAAAACCAGAATGTGCACACCCAAAATTAGTGCAAAGGGTGATGCCCCTGCATCACATGGGGTAAAATGATAGGTAGTTTAAATCAACATCAAAATGTAAAAATAAATAAAAAATTAATGAAACATATGGATGATGGGATAAAATATATATAAATGTGATAAATATATAAAAATTTAGATCTAAAATCCCTAAGGTTGATAATAGATCTTGCATTGACTAAGTTATATTAAGTTCAACAAAATAAAAATAGGCATAACGTATTTCTTAGGGTTACTCTATGATAATCCAATGAATTGCATACACAGAATAAAAATCAATTTAGTGTAATTATAGATGGGTTCTAATTATTAACAATTGAAAAAAAATTATAAATGGAAATAAAAAGAGGACAAAAGGTTTATCTCTATCAATAAAGAATGAGTGCCAAATGGATAAGACTCTAAATTAATTGTACCTTAAGACCAAAAATACTCATGACAACCAAATGTGCAAATCAAAATGACAATATTCCATGTTTATTTACTTTGAGTTGAATTCACCAATCAAGAATAGAATTGTAACTACAAATTAGACTCATTTTAGCAAACTTTATCTTTGATGCTTAGTGATCTTTGTCCTATATGCCCCCTATTCAATATAATGCAGAACTATTCAATGTTTCCATACAATCTATGGACTAATGATATTGACGATTACCTTTGTTATCTTGTGTAACTAAAGGCATGAGTGGACTTCGCCTCAATTAATACAGGGTTATGGGTTTTAAAATAAATTTGGTTCAAATAATAGGTTGCTTTTCAATTAATAAAGCATCATGGGCTTTAATTTAAAGTTGCGAGTTGAACTATACATTGTTTTCTTCAACATGCACAAGTTTAGTTCATGGTTCATAATATTTATTTTTCTACTCATTTTAAGTTATCTCAAAGGAATGGTTGGATTTCACAACCTTTATCTTCATGTAATAGAGAAAAAGTGTTTTCCTGATTATTTGGTGTTGTAGGGTTGTGATAGGATTTAATTGTATATATAAAGCTGCAAGTTGAACTACACATTGTGTTGTTCAACATCCACAAGTTTAGTTCATGGTTTGTAAGATGTGTTTTTCTGCTCATTTGAGGTTATCTCAAAGGAATGGTTGGGTTTCACAACCTTTATCTTCAGGTAATAGAGGTATGTGCGTCCCAAAAAAAATGTATTCATAAATTTATATTGTTGTAGGGTTGTGATATGATTTCATTCTAAATATGAAGTTGTATGTTGAACTACACATTATGTTGTTCAACTTGCACAATTTTAGTTCATAGTTCGTAAGATGCATTTTCTTACATATTTAATATTATCTCAAATGAATGGTTTAGTTTCACAACATTTACCTTTAGGTAACAGAGGTACATGTGTACCCCAATAAATTTGTATTCCTAATTTTATGTTGTTGTAGGGTTGTGATAGGATTTCATTCTAAATATAAAATTGTAGGTTGAATTACACATTGTGTTTTTCAACCTACACAAGCTTAGTTCATGGTTGGTAAGATGTGTCTTTCTACTCATTTGATGTTATCTCAAATTAATGGTTGGATATCATTACAATCATCTTCAATAACAAAGGTATATGCACCTGAGAAAAAATGTTGCTCATTATATGTTGTTGTAGGATTGAGATAGAATTTTATTGTAAATATGAAGTTGTAACCATTAAACTACACATTGTATTTTTAAATTTGCACAAGCAAGCATGCATGCACATAATAATTCAAACGCAAAAATGGTGTTGCTCTAATCAAGTTGAAAAGACAAGATTGATTGATGATGGATGGAGTGTTGTTGATATGGGAAGGATATATCTCAAAAAAAACTAGGATTGGGAATGATACATCATGATGATGATGATTGTGTGTTGTTCATATAAGAATGATATATCTAAAATAACACAAGAATTGAGAAGGATACATCTTGATGATGGCGATGGATCAAGGCTTGCAACAAGGCTAAGAACAAGACAACAAATGTGATTGGATTATTTTGTGTAGATTGCATAACTAAATTGTATGGATTAGGATTTTCTATCAATTTTAAAGTACAAGGAGTAATTGAATAATTAGATATATGGAATTAGATTGCATGGAGGAGCATCCTATAGCTAGGTACTAATGATTAGGGATTATGGGATGAGGGGATGAAGTTGCAAGATGGAGTGATGGATGGTGGATCTACATATATAAGGATGGGGATATGGAAGGTTGATGGGATGGAAGATATGTAATATTAGGATGAAAATGTGCATGGATTAACAAATCTAGGTGAATGGATAATAAATGTAATGGATAATGAAAGGATTGTGATGGATGAAAGATGCTTATATTAACAAATCTATATTAGCCTAAAATGGACCTAATGGATTAGGGCAACATGTGAAAAAAGATGGGGGACCAAAAATTAGCCACCCCATTTTTTCCCTATCAAAGCTATAACACTAGTGTGTTATAATGCGCTCACATTGTGCCACATTAAAATTTAAAAAAAAAAAGTTTCATTTTATCATGTGGACTACAAACCCTTCCAAGTACACTCACTTTGTTGTAAAGTTGATTTTGAACTAGAAACTTTGCCAAATCTTCACCAAAATATAGCCAAGATGTCAGGGAGGTCAAATGAGTAAGCATTTTTAGTTTTTTAGTGTCAAATTTGTATTAAATAGGTAGATTGAATTTTTTTTAATTAAAATTTGTTTAATTTTTAGGAGTTCATATTTACCCACAAATCTTCAAAATTCCAATTCACCTCTTCATGAAAACCCCACTGAAGAACATCCACAATAAAAACCTTCTACAATTTCTTGACATCCTCTAGGAACACAAGAAATGTGTTAGGAAAAATTGAAAACAATAGAAAAGAACTTGAGGAGTTAATTTTAGGGTTGAAAGATCCAACATGACCAAAATCCCATAGGACCACCCTTGCTCAATCATTTCAATCCATTGTGTCTCATGTAGAATTAGTTAGTGGGAAAATAAATAGTTGGTTTGAAAAGAGGCAAGAAAAAAAACAATTTTATGTAAAAAAATTATCATATAAACAAGTTAAAGAAAAAAATAAAATATGACTTGTTTGCACTCTTCACTAACCCAAGAAACAATCAAACCTTACACAGTGCATGCAAGATGTTCCCTATCCATTGGTGCCACCGCTAAGGGATAAAGAACAATTTTTGGGATAGGTGGTGGATGGTTTTTTACCATCCTCCATGTAATAAAAATGAGGTACCACAATACTTTTTAAGGAAACTCTATTTTTATTTTGTCTTCAATGAAATCCTAAATTATTTTGACATGTTGGAGTTCTAGGGTAGAAGTGGTGGATTCACATAGGGAACAGTGGGGGTGCATCTTGACCTAAACTAGGTAACAAGACCGCTAGCTATCTACTAAAGTATAAGCATGTGACTATCCCTTACATTGTGAAGGAGGGTGTTGAGGTGGAGAACTTAGAGTCAATTAGCTTTCTCACTCAAAGCCTTATACAACATAGTAGGCCTCTAGTACAAGGTGAAGTGGATGAGTCTTCCAAGTATAGTCAGGATGCATGTGCCCAAGATATATTTGTAACAGATTAGATGGTCATGAAGAAAGCTCTATAGAGTGATATATTCATCTAGAGGGAAATGAGTACATCGGGATCCTTTATAATTTACCTATATGGAATTTTTGAAAATATATTTTAAATTATATTTATGTGACATTATATGTCTATATAGCTTTGTTGTAAGCCTATATGACTTTCTTGTATATATGTTATACTTTTATCAACATATAATGATGTATGCCTATATGGATTTTTGGTTAATATAATTTCTTTTACCAATGGTGTCCATATTTTTATTATAAATGATTAATTGAATAAATGAATAATGAACTGATGCAAGCCACCACTTGTAGCAGAGTTGGCTAGGGCTTGGGGTTTGCATTCCTCAAGATCACAGGTTCAACTCTACTTCGTAGTGGGCATAGGCAAGGGTAAGTTATATTGTGTGCTTGTTCCTTCTCTGCTGACCAAGGGTATAGGAATGGAATTTGTCCCTAACCTCCTTGAGGTTAGATAAATTTTAAGAATAAAAAAAATGAAGACAAAATGGGATGAGCTCTAGTTTCCTCGCTTGGCCCAAGCAACAGTAATTTTCACAAAAATGGCAGTGGTTATTGCCAAGACCGAGGCCCCCATTGGGATCATTGACCTGCATAATGTTAGGATCACTACCATTAGTATCAAGGACCTCAGAGGAATCAATGCTCGCGTCAGGAACATTTTTTTGATGGTCTTTAGGAAAAACCCCCTTCCTAAGCATTACCATCATACCTGTTACCAAAAAAATCTATGGGGCCTATGGAGAAAAGCCTTGGAACCAAAGAAACAATGGGGCCTATGAGGAACACCATTTGGAAAGCCAGAGAACATTTTTTTATCAATGGATTCTTGTAAATGGCCTCTATTTTACCAAACAAAAAAGCTAAGTCAAGAGAAGCAAGAGATATTTGATATATGCGAACAAAATTCCCCATCCCAAAAGGCAGTGAGCAAATATTTATGGACATACATTGTTTCAAATCTGTGAGTTCCAACTATGCCAAACAATATCCCTGTTAAGTTTTTCCTTCCTAAATATCTCAATCAAACAAATGGAGTGACCTTCAAACCAAAACCCCAAGCAACAAAGGAGTCAACTATCTAAGAAGAGAAAGCAAGCCAGGAAAAGAAAAAAGCATCAACATGATAAGGCAAATGGAACCCTCCAATGAAATCTCAAAAGTGTGCAAGAAATAAAAAAGTGTAGGAAAAGAACAAGATGGGGAAATAAAGAAAGCAATGGTACAATAGACAATGGCAATGAAAACCCCTACAGAAAATGCAAGCAACATGAGTGTTGAACATCACTTTCTCTGAAAGTGCGCTCGAGCCACAAATCCAAGATCTCTGAGAGAAAGCTTTGATATGTAAGTTCCAGAACTTCTACCTTGAAATTGTCATTTAAATAATGTTGATTCTAGATGAATGGGTAGGGGCTAATAGAGTTTTCTATCTTGAGAAAGGACTAGGTTTTTTTGTCATCATTTTTTACTCAAATTCACACAGAAATGAAATACATAATGATAAGTCTTGGATCCTTGATGGGTCAAGTTTGATTACTTAGCCCTGGATTCCAAATTTTAACCCCCAAAAATCAGTGGTGCATTTTGTCCCTTTCTGGGTTTAGCTTAACACCATGTTGCTAGAATATAGAGAAAGAGAAATAGTGGAAGCCTTAGCTAAACAGATAGGAAATTTCTTGAAACTGGATAACTTCTTTAAGAACTTAGAGAAACCAGTCAAGGTTTGTGTCTTGTTAGACACTACAAAAAAAATTTCTAAGGAAATACACATAAAATCCAAATATGGGGTTTGGATACAAAAGCTATTAATTGAAACCCAAGGGAAGGTTTGTTCAAAATGTCATAGTGATGAGCACCCCATGGCCACATGCTCTAAGATATAAAATCTTTAGGCACGAATCCCATGACCAAAGACCTTCTTGGACTCCCTAGCTCTTAACAAAGACTCCCTAGCTCTTAGCAAAGACCTGGTCAACATAATGTCAGAGAAGAGTTTTGATGAGACCACTAGCATCATAATAGATAAAGAGGTTATATGAATTCTCTCAATACTCCAATCTTGTTTTTCTATCGGGGTATTCTCTCCCAACCCACAGGGAAATCTTGCAGATGTAACTAGAAACCAATAGACTTTACCTCATGCTATCAAACCTGCCTGCCTTGTGCAGCCTATTAAATCAACATATATTTGTGAGAAAGGAGATAAGCAAGGCTTTCAACTAGTCTTGGGGCAACATATTCTAAAACAACCCCTTCTTTTTCTGCAATATGCAATAAAAGACCCTCCTCTCATTATTTAGCAATTAGAAAAGATCATAAAACCCTGGATGTTTTATGAAAAGTTTTTCAAAGAATCAAGAGATCTAGATATGGTTGAGGATTTTACCCAATAAGTGATTCCAAAAGAACCAAAGGCCCAACAAGAACCTGATCTCCTGGACCTCATAAGTCTTGAACATTTATTAGAGGAAGAAAACTTGGACACCTTAGTAGATAAAATTCTGGCCAAGAGGGTTCTAAATTGATTGATGAAATATCGAAAGATGTGGATAGAGAAATGGAAGCTAAGGACCAACACTACACATCTTGCAAACATCTATCTAAAAACTAGAATGTAGGTGGGGATACCCCAAATGAAGTATTAAAAGGTTTGTAGCCTTTTGACTATTCTCAAACTTTTTTTATCTGACAAACCCCAAGCAACCAAGGAGAGATTAAAAACTCACCAAGAAAGTATCTTCCAAAAACTAACACAGGTGAATGAACAAATCATTATGCAAGGTCTGGACAATGCAAAATATGAGCAACAAAAGAAATTACAACTAGAATGGGCAGAAATAGCCAAATGAGAGGAAATATATTGGAGACAAAATTCATGTGAGCTATGGCTAAAATATGGGGAACACAACATCAATTTTTTCCATACCTCAACCCAAACCAAGAAAGCAAGTAGCACCATCTTCTCAATCTCAAACAATACAATAGGATCTTTGTTGATCAGCGAGGCAGAAATCAGAAATGAAGGGGTGAAATAATTCTCTGAACTCTTATTTTCCCCCACAAATAAACCACTTACAACAGTCAGAGATGTGGAATATCTCCTAGTGGAAATTCCAAAACTCATTGAGGACTAGGACAATGAGTATCTAATGAAACCCTTCACCCTAGAGGAATTCAAATCAATAGTCTTCTCACTACCCCCAGACAAGGCCCCTAGCCCAAATGGCTTCATGACACTTTTTTATTAGAAAGGGTGTGACTTTATTAGTTTTGACCTTCTAATGGAAATGGAAGAATCTAGGAGAATAGGAACAATGCTCAAACAATTCAATACTACCCATATTTCAATCATCCCAAAAGTGAAGGAGCCCAAAATTTTTGCTGACTTTCGTTCAATCTCATTGTGCAATACAATATACAAGTTCTTCACCAAAGCCATTTATCTTAGATTGAAGCCCTTACTAGTAAAATCATAACCTCAAAATAAGGGGGATTTGTCCCAAGCAAGGAAACAGTAGAAGGAGCCTTGGTAGCTCATGAAATCCTACATACTATAAAAAGACATAAGATGTAGGCTTTCATCACAAAACTAGATATGACAAAAGCATAAGACAAAGTGGACTGGTCTTTCATGCTTCAAATACTGAAGAAATTTAGATTTGGAAGAAAATGGTGCAAGTGGATCCCTGATAGGTTTCTTCTCCTCCACACAAGGAGTCAGGCACGGGGACCCACTTTCACTCTTTCTCTTTATCCTCATGGAAAAAGCTCTTAGCAGGTCGATCAACAAGAAGCATACTCAAGGATTGTGGAAAGGTGTAGAAATCCTTAACACTCATATTTCAATCACTCACTCGCTCTTCATGGGTGACACTCTCTTATTTGGCCACTCATCAATCAAGAAGGTTGAATAGGTTAAGCAAGTTATTGAAAAATATTCATGAGCATTAGGTCAAAAAATAAACACCTCCAAATCAAAGGTCTATGTCTTCAACACTAAAAAAAAGTGTGGCAAGGAAGATAGTGAGTATCCTAGGTTTCCAACTCTCTGAACTCCTTTATGGGATAAGGTCATCCAAAGATTAAAACCAAAAATCCTTTCTTGGAAAGCAAGGTGGTTGTCCCTTTCAGGCAGAATCCTGATGGTTAAAGCAGTCCTAACAGTCATACCAAACTATTACCTAGAAGTGCTAAGTGCTCCTAAACTAGACATCTTACAAAATGAAAAACTCATTCTTAGCTTCCTAAGGAAGGGAAATATAGATGAAAAAAAGAAAAATCCCCTAATCTCCCTTGAAAGGATGTGTTCAAACAAATTGTCAGGACGAGTAGGGATGCATAACCTCACAACATGAAACCTAGCCATGGGTGCAAAGCTTATATGGAGAATGAACACCAAACCCACCACAAAATGGGCAAGATTACTCTAGGCCAAGTACTTAGAAAATGATAAGGCCTCAAGAATATTAATGATTGCTAATCTCCCAAAGGGATCAACCATGTGGGATCTCATTCTAACTTGCAGGGAAGTTCACAGCCCATACATCTCATGGGAAGTCAACAATGGTGAGGAGGTCCAATTCTGGAGGGATTAATGGAATGGACACCCTCCTCTAGATAGCATCTAAGTCTTGCAACCGGTTGTTGAAACTCTATCAAAAAAATATGGTACTAGAATAAAAGACTATATATAGAGTACAAATAGAATCACATGTTTGATTACTTGGCTAAATTGCTCCAACATGCCAATCTCAAAGTTATAGAAGAAAACACTATAAGGAACCCTAAAAGAGAGAATAGCCTTCAAGTAAGATTAGCAAGATAGAATTATTTGGGCCCTTGCTAAACATGGAAATTACTTGATCAAGCAAGGCCACAAATCAATAATGGGTAACACTGGTAATACATAGACACAAAGAGCATATTCCTTTTGTTGGAATCAAATGGTGTTACCAAAGGCAGGGATCTTTTCCTTGTTAGCCCTTCACAACAAGATCCTAACTAGTGACAGACTAGTCAAATTAGGACTTACCAATCCTTTTAAGTGCCCCTTATGTGAGGAAACTTTGGAAAATATTGACCACCTTTTTGTTCAATGTAACTTTGCCCATGACTGTTGGTCCTTTGTAAAAGACAAACTAAGATGTTCCTTCCCATCCCCCAAGTCTCTCTGGGACCTCTTCTCTAGTTGGCATGTCCTTCACAAAACAACACTTTGGATATATTTGGAGAATAACTCTAGCAATTGTAACTTGGAACCTTTGGTGGGAGAGGAATAGGCGTATCTTCGGGTGTTAATTGAGAAATCAATCTCTGAGGTAACAAACTCATATATTCAAAACCACAAAGGGGTGACTTACACTTTCACAAATTGGGATGGGGAAATCTTGCAAAGTTGGGAGTTTATCACCCTGCCCTTCAAAGGAAATATGCAAACTTTACCCTCACACAAGATTGATAGTCCAACACTATTATATGGCAACCCCCAGCAAACTAAATTTTGATGGCGGATCACAGGGCAATCTAGGTATATCTAGAGTAGGGTTCTACATAAGGGATTGTAGAGAAGCACTAATTGTAGCTAAATCAATCCACCTCCCATCATGAACTAACAATATAGAAAAATCACAAGCACTCCTACAAGGTTTGAAGTTGGCAATACAGTTAAAATTGGAAAAGATTCACATTGAAGGTGACTCTCTAGTGGTGATAAATGCATGCAAAGAAAAAACTAGCTACAACTGGAAGCTAAAATACATTCTATAGAAAGTATGGAACCTCCTAAATTGTTTCCAAGAAGTTCATATCTCTCACATATATCAATTGAGAAAGGAACCACCCAGCAGATGTCCTGGCAAACAGGGGTTGTGATAATCAGGAAATTAAATTGCAATAGGGCCAATTATCCCACAATACATATCCAAAGTTGGTAAAATTAGTAGTAGTAGAAAGAAAGCTTCAAAATCATGAAAGTGACCTCAAAGGATGTGAAATCCTACATCCCCATGTTCAATCTTAGGTTGGATAAGATTCATTTTATATGACTTCATGGTAAATCTATGGGACAACGAGATGGTCCCATCTTGGCAAAGCCTACATGGAAATAAAAGGTGGTAAAAAATAGGATAAAGTGGCAAGTCACTTGCCACCCTAGCAAACCCCACATGAGCACAAAAGGTAGTAGGGGATAAAAAATATTTATCCTACTTGGCACACAACAGAGCACCTTAAGGAAATTATAATTGCAAAACAACTAAAATCAAAATTTTAAATGTGTAGATGCCCATGCGGAAGGGTGATCCTATCAAAAAGTGATTATCTCTACATGTTTTAAATGCTAATCAATAGCAAATCCATTGGCGGGGGCAAGCAGTAGGAATAATGATAATAGTTGGAAAACGTGTCGCTAATGCCTTGATGCAAAGGACCAAGGTGACACAAGCAAGAAAAAGTGATGGATTAGCATGACTGAAGCAACCCACTAATTGAAGAGGATCGGATGTATGATGGACAAGTCACACCCCTACTTCTTGCGTCCACGTCCCTCCCAAGCCATCCTACTCAATGAGGTAAACCATCTTAAAATCTAATGTGGCTTTTTGTGTAGGTACATGTAGGGCATATGAAAAGTATTGCACCCAACACAAGCTAGCATCACACATTCAAAAATAGGCTCACACACACAAAATAAATGGTGTTCTATGCAAAGTCTTTTCACCATGTAAGGATGTGACAACGATCATCAATATTTTTACACCTCTTCACATGACACTTTGGTTTTTTTGCAGGCCCTCTCCAAAACATTTTAAATAATTCATTGGGAAGAATTTCCAGAATACTCCAAAATGGCCTGAGTTTTCTCTGCTAAAGTTGGTAAAATTGGGGAACTGAATTCCAGCTTTCATTTGTTGCAAGCAAGCACAGTGTGTAGAGTTATGGAGCACAGGCCCTAGAACCTTTGAATCCCATTAAAGGAAAAATAATGGGAACAACCTTTTGAAGATGTTTTGTCACATGAGTACATGGATATCATGTTCAACCTGGACTGCAACAGGGTGGAAGAGTGTGTGCGCACAGTTTTGGGCAACAAGATAACCAGTCCGGAGGTGAGGAGAGCTATTCTCCCTTCCCAAGTACTCTCAATTTTCTTCTCAAAATTGTATGACCTACTCCAATCACTGGGAGACTTAGAAGAAATTGTTGATAAGTATGTGAAAGATGTTTTTCTCAAGGGTAATGCCCTCTTCAAAGGAGTGCAAAAATATGACCTCCACAGTGGGAAAGGCTATGTAAGTGGCCTCTTCCCGCACAAATTTTTGTAGCAGAGGCATGAGTTTGTAGACATTTACAAGGGAATTAGACAGGCCTTTGAGTTCAAATGTGACCACCTTCTTCTTAGAGCAATGCGTAGACACTCTCATCACATCTGCACCACCATGGACATCAACATGAAGGAGAAATATTATGCCATAGCCTTCCTCTCTGCACATACAAACCACCCACCACTGCATGCTTCTCAGGGTTTCTCTTCTTAGACATAGTATGATCCACTAGCGGCCCCAACTTTGAATGCCCTCAATGAGGAAGGCGGCCTCGACACAACAATGATAGAGGAAGAGAAAACTATAGAGGGACAAGGAGAAAATTCCTCCATCGTTGAATGAATGGAGGAATAATGTTAGTTCCTGGACACCATTTTTGATAAGTGACTAGCATTTCACACTAGGGTATGTGCAGGATCATGATGGGCCAACAAGTGGTGATATGTAACTGATATGATGGTTCATGTGGCTGACGACTTTTTTTTACCCAAAATTGATGAAACGAAAAGGGTTTTTAAAGGAGATTCTCAGCTTTCCACCAATATAAATTGTGCTTTACTTTGAATTTAATAAATAATTATTATTCATTTTCTATTTGAATTACGACTGAAGTCCTGATTGATAGGCTGATTGAAAGACATCTATAGCTTTCAAACAGTATCACATTTTTTGAATCCAAATCATGCATCACATACTATAGGATTAAAAAAATAAAAAATATATTTTATGAAGTTTGACCAAGTTAAGGTGGTCAGACATACGAGTTTTTATATTTTTTAAAATTTGTAATAAAAAATTCATAATTAATTATTTACTTAGAAAAAAATTACAAAAAATATGCATCACATCAGGACATGAGTCATCTACTTATATCTAAAATATTATAAAAAAATATTATCATTTTATTGTGGTTAGGGTGGTCAAACATACACCTACTTCTTATTTTTCCCTAAAATTTAAGTACTACTGCATTTAAATTTCAAATTTTCACCAAATAAATTTGTTTATTTTAAATAATCCTAGTAGTTTAGAAACTACATTCAATTTGCTACAGATTCTATTCTTACATATTTTTGAAATAATACAGATAACTTATTCAAATTTTTACGTCAAGTTGTCTAACTCTGATTTTTCTGAATTTTTTGCCACTTAAGGGCCTATTTTTTCCATAATGATCCTACACATACCCATTAGATTTTGTCGAGTTTTTTTGAAAGAAATTATAATGAATTGAATGTCATATTCTCTATAATTTCACAGTGCTAAATGATATATAGGATGAAATAGTATTAAAAGGCACTACACATGCCTTGAAGTTCTTTGCCTGTTAATGTCCTAAAGCCTATGTTACAAAAAAATATATTTTTTCGTTGTAATGGTATGAAAAATCAGGGGTTGCCAAAGCCACAATATGCTAGTCCTTGCATATGTTTCTACATAGAAATGTAGCACAAGAGTAACAACTCCATTTTTTGTAAAGGTTGATGTAAAATCATATGTAAAAATACTCTTCCTACTAATATATAATATATATAGACTATACACCTTTTACCAAAACAAAATAAAAAAGAACTAATGCAACTATAAATGATTAATGTTATCTATATTTGCACTACAATTTATTAATTGAATAATTGAATAAGGATCACTTTTACCATGTAATTGATGCAATCATTATAATTATTCATTCATAATTTTCCTCAAATGTGTTTATAAGGAATGTGTACGAGAGTTTGAAATATTCAAATGCCTTCTAGGGGCATAGGATATCCATTTTTCATGAGAACCATATCCTTTGAAAATAAGACTATATTATGGTCATGTAGCATTGTCTTTTGGTTCATAGGATTTCCAAGATCTCAAGTGATTGTCCTCTTGTTCTTTTTGTCACTATCACCTTCTTGTTTGAGGATTTTATACTATCATTTCCCACTTGAATTGTCATCCTTTCACTAGACTTTTAGGAGGTTTTCAACTAGTACCTCATGTCTCCATGGTTATTTCCTTCTTGAATGCTAAGTTCACTATGAATAACATTGTCATTGTCTTCAAAATAATATCTTATACAATCATATTTCCTTCATTTCTTTCAATCATTGTTCAATAACTATGTAATCAACTCGTCTTCTATTGTTATGACCATGTCCCTCATGTCCTGAAGGACTGTCATACCTTTTTAAGAACTTTTTTATTCACTAAATCCAATAAGGCTTCCATATATACATTTGGGTTCATCTTATACCCATATTAATCTCTCACATGAAACTACCATCTTTGATAGCTTTAGATTTTCCCTTTGATAACATAACAACTATGCCTTGCCTTTTGTGAAATCAATTGTCTATTGTTAAATTTGTCACTATCATTTTTCAAGGATTCATTATCATCCAAAATATTGCCACACTCATCGTTATTACCTTCTATGATGGTTTTCTCTTATGTTCAATGATAGGACTATGTACTATCCATGTTAGTGTTACTTGGTGTTTTTCATAAGGCCTTCTTAGACTGCATATATATCAAAGATTTGGATTACATGATTAAGATATGTGGAAAATGTTAAGGAAGTGGATGCATGTGAATTACAACATTGATTGGAGATATATATTAGTATTTAAGATTTCTAACCAAACGAAAGTAGCAAGGAAGGAAATGCTACATGGGCTCTTTCATTTCATTTCTACTTGTTTGAGGTTATCTAAAAGGAATGGTTGGATTTCACAACCTTTATCTTTATGTAACAAAGGAAAAAGTTCCTTCTTGATTATATGTTGTTGTAAGGTTATAATAGGATTTCATTATATATATAAAGTTTTAGGTTGAACTACAAATTGTGTTCTTCAACCTGCACAAGTAAGCAAGCATGTACATAATGATTCAAAGGAGAAATGATGTTTCCCTAGTCAAGCTAAAAAGCTAAGATTGATTGATGATGGATGGAGTGGTGTTGATGTGGGAAGGATATATCCTAAAAAACCATAAGGATTGGGAAGGATACATCCTAATCATGATGATTTGGTGTTGTTGATATAATAACGATATATACTAAAACAAGGATGAAATAGGGATAAGTAGATAAACAATACATGGGAATATTTGCAGCAAGGTACAATGAAGATGGATAGGGATTAGGCCAATATTTCATAATAATGCACATGACCCCTAATATAAAAAATATATATCAATGAAGTAATTATGTAAAAGGTTTAGGATTTATCCAAAAATAAGATGTAAATATTTAAAAATGTAAATTAAAAAATCCTAGAAAATTAATGAGTATGAAGATAAAATATGTGAATGTTAAGATACTATGGAATTGAATGTGGAGGAATGACACTTAGTCGAATAATGGAAGAATGATGTTGGATGGATAAGATTAAGGAATTTTCCTAATGTTAGACTTCAAGAAAATATCTTTATTAGTGAGTTTCCTAGAATTTTGCATTATATATTTTCCCAATTAGAGGACAAGTTCATATTTCTAGGACAAGCTCACAATTCTAGGACAAGTCATAATCATAAATATATGTCCATGCTCTAGATTTATCTTGGTAATTATTTGTGTTTTTTCTTGCAAATTTCCCTAATATGTAGGCCTTTTATTTTCTTTTTTTTTAAATTGTGTATACTTACGTTTACATTTTAAATAACAACATACTTTTTTCATGTTATTGGGTAAATTGGATATAATTTTCTTATTCAACTATAATTGTTAGCTATATATATGCATTGATATGTATGAGGCTTAAGCATTACTTGAGCAAGAAGAGTTCTAAGTTGGCTCATATCAAAATCAAGTTGCAAACATATCACTTGGGTCATGTCAAAGGATGAAATCTCCATGGTTAGCTTCTACAAAGTGGAAGAGAACAAATATATGTTAAACTATGGATAACATCTAGTTTACTACCATGAGGGACCCAAGTGATATTCATCTATATTTTAAGCATTATTTTAGATGGAATTCTTCCAACATAATAACATATATGAGTAAATTTCTATAACCACTTGCACACATTATAAAAATATAACACTAAAAGATCTTTGATGGGAGTTTGAAAACATTATTTTATTTCATACAAACTATGTCAAAATTAAGAGTTGAAGGGAAAGGTTTGGGTTCTATTAAATTTTTTGAAGTAATTGAATGTAAAAAGACTCTAAAAACTTCTACAATAAATCAATGAATGTAAGAACATCCCAAATTACAATATTGGAAAGTTGTGTGAGTAGAGAATTCATAACATGGTAAGCATGGATCAAATATAAACTAACTTCTCTTTATCTCACCCTTTCTTAAAATTTTTGCTTCTAAAGATCTCATTTGCACCAACACAAGGATTGGGAAGGATACATATCAGTGATGGTGACTAGTGTTGGATCAATGCTTGCAACAAGGCTAGGAACAAGACCACAAATTTGATTGTATTATTTCATGTAGATTGAAAATGTAATAGGTTTTTTATTGGGTTCTCTATAAACCATCAATCATTATAAATGTATTCCATGGTTATTTTTTAGAAAAATTCATTGATTAACATTTCTTCAATGCACCTCAATGATGGTGATTGCAAGGATACATTTTGTGTAGATTACATAATTGGATTGCATGGATTATGATTTTATTGCCATTTTGGATTGAAATAAGTGAAATGGGAAAATGGAAATGCATAACTAGTGGCAGGAGGTACTAGAATGTATGAAATGGAAAGGAATCTACTCTAAGAACACTTGAAAAGAAGTAAACCAAAGTAAATGAGATAGATAATGTATTGACTAAAGAGATTATTCCCACTCTTGAGAAGTTGAGGAAGGTGTGTGTGCAATATGTGCAACAGGAAAATGGAAATGTAGAAGTGCATAAAGTCAAGAGGTTTTGTATTGCATATGAATTTGTGCAAGCAAAGAAAGTGAGAGATGATGCTATAAGTGGAGTTGATCAAATGAAGTCAAAGATTCTTGAACTTAAGAATTTCATGGAACAAATACAATTGGAAATATATGGTAAATAAAAGGAAAAATAAGATCTAAGTGCAAAGAAAGAGAATTAGTTGGGTGGTGACATGCAAGTTTTATATGAAAAGGTAGGAAAGTCTTGTAAAGAACTTGTTAAAAGAAACAATTGCATCTTCTAATCATAAAGAAAGCTTCAAATCTAAGTGAAAAGTGGCTACAAAGCTACATAAAAGTATTCAAGACATTGAAAACTCTATCCAAGAAAGGGATGTTGTTTTCCTAAGGGTTAATGATGGAGTAGATGATCTAAAGCTTCAAGTAAAAGATATGAAAAAGAAGTTACAAGATCACAAAAAGGAATAGAAGGGGGTGTTAATAGGTAAGAGTTGTGGGGATGAGTAATCAACATAGATGCAAAAGCAATAGTTGGAAGTGTTGAAGCTATAGAAAAATAATAGAATACTAAAATTAACCAATTAGAAAAGGAAGTAAAAGATAAGGAGATTTTATCATAAAAAAGGAGGTTAATGTTTTTGAGAGAGAGATGCAATCTAAAAGACATGAAGTTGAGAAAATAAAGACAACAATGGAAGGTGTTGCTTATAAAGAAGGGTGCATGGAGACATTAGAAAAAGAGCATAATTTACAAGAATCTAAGGCAGTTTAGAAGTTGAAGGTTGATATCAGGAACCTCAAGGCTCAATAAGGAAATGTTCAATTTACCTATAATGATCTTGTAAAGCATTTTGATGTATCAAAAGTCAAAGGTGTTGTTGCAAAACTCATAAAAGTTTAAACTACATTAATGGTAAATTTTGAAGGCGCCTTTCATTATACTTGTGTTGTGTAAATAAAAAAAGGTGTAGGAAATTAAACAATTTATTTTACCATTTTTGGATCCATCTTCAAACCATTTGGTGAGAGGGTGATCCCACAATAGTGGTTTGCAATTTTTGGCCAAACTGGACACTGATATTTTTTTTTCAACTAAATCTTCACATTCGAGCACCTATAATGGTTAAACCATGAGGAATTTGAAGATGATGCAACTAGATTCTTGTCACATTTTGTCTGTAGATTCTAAAAATATTTTTTTCAAAATTTTGGAATCGAGTTACTTATTTTCATCTCCCACAAAGGTGGTTTTCAAGAAACAACATTTTTAAAGTGACACCTTGGTATAACATAACTTTTTTTCCTTGAAGATAAAATTCTAATTCTTTTAATTTAGATTTGTAACTTTCGATATCTCTAGTTCTTCCACTTGGTTAGATAATTTTATTTAATATTTTCTTTAATCAAGTTTCAA
>VDFB02058242.1:503440036-503490025 GCA_007258455.2 Sequoia sempervirens
GTGAACTTGAAAACCATGGATATAATCTAAGTCAAAGATTTTGGTTCAGCCCGCTCTTCAATAGCATGTAGAATCTTTTGATGATCATCACTATCTAGTCTCCATTTTCTTCGGCCACGTGCATGTGGAACTGCATGAAGATGTAGAGTGGTAGAAATTATTAAGTGACTATATTGATATACCTTGTTATCAGGTTGATAGTCAACAAAATGAATCCCATGCTGAACAACTTTGACTTGTTTTAGAGATGTCCCTTGCACTACAACAAAACCTGCATGGTAAAAATGAACCTAAGGTAAGACATATGAACATGTGCAACATTTTCATGCTCAAGGTTTGTACAATATATATTTAATGTTTATAATGTAATGTGCACATGTGAATACAATGTATATAAAATTTTAAATTCAAACTCACTTGTTGGAAATGACATTCCATCACTACCGTGTCTCATGACCTTTATTCCTCTCTTCCTCAGGCAACACAATAAATAATAGCTAACACCTTTGGCTGTCGCAGCTCAAGAATGATCGCGAAAAACATCTCCTATACACCATATTTACACAAAAAATTCTAAAAATTAGGAAATGTCTCTAAAGATCATTAACTAGATATATATAATATTTAAATTATTGAAAACTTACAATATTGTGTACCTTTTCTAACCAATCCTGAAAATATGGTCATAATCAATTGAAATCAAAGGAATGTCTTCAAATCTTTCTTCCTCGCTTTTCATCATGTTTCTGAAACAACTAGTGGCAACTGCATCCCATTTTACTCTCAACATATCCACGTTCTTGATTGTTGCATGCATAATCAGAGTTTCCCTCAATGCACTTAGTGTAAAAACAAGAGTAATCCCTTGTGTCTAATATCCATCCATGGCGAATATCTGAACTCCTAACACAATGCAAAGATCTTGTTTTTTCTACCCTATTGCATCCATGCATCGATCTTCTATCCACACCTAGATACATATGTACAACAAAAAACTTATGTGAACAAATATGTATATATATATTTTAAATTTAAATAAATTCAAATTTTTGATTTAATGTAATTTATACATACCCGATATCTCCCAAAACACTCTATGTGGAATGTGTTAGTTTGTTCTTGAAGATGTGCTGACCACATTTGATGTAAAGTGTTTCTTGCACCATTCAACAACATCATGTGCATTGTCTA
This sequence comes from Sequoia sempervirens, assembly GCA_007258455.2. Lineage (NCBI taxonomy): Eukaryota > Viridiplantae > Streptophyta > Pinopsida > Cupressales > Cupressaceae > Sequoia > Sequoia sempervirens. The sequence goes on from VDFB02058242.1 coordinate 503,441,228, forward strand.
GATGATCTCCTGGATAACTCATTTGATGCTTTCTTAAAGCTCGCTTTGATGCAAGCTCCTACTCCATTTCATGCTTCACCCTTCTGCATGCCCACTCTCAAAACTCAAACATGTGGTATTTTGTAGATTTTATGATATCTACAAAGTGCATAGAATGTTGTGAATATTGAATTGTGTCAAGACATCCATCCGGACTACAAAATGATTTTCACCCCATACACTCCCCGCTTCTCAAATTCTCAAAAAAATATTGTAAAGCAATGTTGGACAAAAAGTGTGTCATGCTCTTTATCATCACTAATATAAAAGTGATATTCTTTCTTAATGGCTCGTTCTTCATCTGTACTCTCAACACCATCCAATTATGATTGTGCATGTCGATAACACACATGAACCATAATAGTGATATGCTTTGAAAAGTAATACTCCGATTGAATCTCCTTTTGATGTACAAAGGAGTAATTTTTTGCAAAGTCGACTACTAATAGAACTATTCCACGTGCGAAAGTATCTCTCAATGTTTGGAATTGTTGTGCTTGCCACTTAGCAAAAAAGGAATGATGTATGTATGGTCGTATCAATTTTTGAAAATCTTCCATAAATTTTCCAATGGGAATCTCCTCTTCTACATAGTTCAACCTTGTGGATTCTTTCCCCAAAATTTGCCAACTTTACATACTTGTACCGTGGTCAAGAAAAATATGTGAATAACTAATAAACCACACTTGATCAATGAAACATTACATTAAAGAGAATCCAAATAAAAATCTATGAGAAATTGAAACAAATAAACTCTTTCTAAAAAATTACTAATTCTTGCAATTCTATCATTTCGTTAGGTAAGTATCCTCATTCTTGTATGAAATTTAGCCAAATTTCCACATGTCTCACAAATCTTTTTATGCAGTTTATTTGAGGTCCATTTTCATGATCACATAATATAGACTTTATGAACAAATCCTTCGCTTAGGAGGCACGCTTTTGAAACCCACATCTTTCTTCTCTCATCTTTCAAACACTGGACATAGTAGAGATCAAATTCAATATGATAACGACAACAACAAGTTTCCAAAAACTTGTTTATCTTCACATAATATGGCTTTAACCTTTGAAACATTGTTTGCCCAATATTTATATGAGGATATGCATTACAAAAGTTCATATACATCTCAAATTGTGTTATGTCTAGCCAATGTTTGATATGATTTTCATGAATACTAGGTCCAATCCTGTGTCTCATAACATCTCTAGTATTTGATGACGGAAGAGTCTGATCATGCCAAAAACCTGAGACCAAGTTCCTAACAACATCTTCAATCTTGTCAGAACGGGGAGCTCTACACATAATTGCCCAATTGCCTTCTAAACTCTCATCCAAAAAATTTCTCTTTTTCTCATATTTTATCAATGTAGTTCTACTATAGCCAATTTCAGTTGAAAGTGCAGACATTTTTCTTTTTCTTGCTATATCTTGATGTACAATATATGTCAACATCACCTTTCTTGTAGTGGCCTTATCCACTAATTGAGATCCTTTCCCAATGGAATCTAAACCCTTTTTAACATTTTGAACAATATCCTTTTGTAATCCCATGTGTTTCTTCTTATTTGATGTCGAATGTACACCCAACAATTGTAATGATTCTTTGAGCTCATCACGAAGAAGTAAACGTGATAACAATTGGGTTTTTTCAAGTGTATCAAGACGATTGAAATGGTGATTGATCATTCCGTTTATATATTTAGTCATTGACCTCTTTCTCTTATTATAAGGCTGGTTGGCATAATATTTCAGTTTCTCCATATCCATTTCAAGTAAATGATCTAAATTTCTATGAGAAATTTGTTTCCTCACCTTCTTAGCTAGTTTTATATGCTCATCCATACCAGTAGGAGGAAGTGATCCCGACCCCTCTCCAACATGCATTGTTTGAACTTGTGCCTCCTCCCTATCTTCAAGGACCATGCATTCTTGAGTGGATTCATTTGATCCAATGCCTAGATTTGGCTCGACTTGAGCATGAAAAATTCCTGCTTGTTGAGCCCTTCCTACATGTCACAAAAGTGAGAGATGATGTTATATAAGTGAAGTTTATGTATGCAAGCAAACAAACTTCAATAAAACATGATGCTATAAGTGAGAGAAGTTTGTGTGCTAGTTTTATATGCTCATCCATACCAATAGAAGGAAGTGATCTTGACCCCTCTCCAACAGGCATTATTTGAACTTGGGTCTCCTCCCTAACTTCAAGGTCCATGTGTTCTTCAACGGATTCGTTTGATCAAATATCTAGATTTGGCTTGACTCCAGCTTGAGGAATCCCTAGAGCATAAAACATAAAAATAATTTGAGAACATTGAAGTGATGAAAATAGAATAATTATTCCTTGGCACCATATAGCTTGAGTTTTGATGTATACATGTGTTAGTCTCTAGAAAACCTCACATTGAATTGGCTTTAAGTATAATTTGAGTTCTAATTTTAAAATAATTCTAGAGCTTAGAATTGGGCATTTATTAAAATATTTAAAAAATATTTTTTTAAAGGAACTATTGATCATTAGATTAAATTCAATGGGAGTTTAGAAAATTCTTAAGCTAATTAGATGTTGCAATGTAGATTGGATAGGGGATATTGATCACCAAATATCAACATTAGAATGCTACTTCATTGTACATGAAGGTGTAGTTTCATGAATAATTAAGAAAAAATAATGGTTTCTTTCAAAGTGCAAAGTTAGAATATATAGGAATTTGCAAAGCCATAAAATAATTAATGTTGTTGAAAAAATTATGAAAATCAAAGTGGCATAGTGAGGACACAAAATTTAAGGTTTCATTGGAGAACTAAGCATGCATTGAAGTACACTATCATTTTCTTCATGAACAAAGTAAAGAGAAAATTGTGTAGATGCAATACTCAACAATGATAATGTGATGACAAAAACATTAAACAAAGGTATTGGTAAAAGATAAGTGTAAGGTTTGTAGGGAAGGATTTAATGTACAATATTTTAGTTTAAGAGTGCATTTTAAGTTGGGGTATTGTAAGTTGAAAAATGGTCATACGTTAAACATTTCTAATTTTAATAAGAAAGCCAATGCTAAATGTATGCACATACAATTTTAAACACACACTTGAGAGTGAGAGAGAGAAGAAACAAGCATGTACCTTGTTTCTTTCTATGATAATTTTCCAAGTTTTGTTCACGCCTCTTATGTTCTTCTTCTTTTGACAATTTTCATTGAGACACATTTTTTCTTTTTCTTTGTTGTCCCATTTTCTTCTTCAACTTAAAGATGACTCAAAACAAGTCCTCTACCAACTTAGTTAAATTATCCTCCAAATTTTTCCTTGATTGATAAAAATGAAAAGTTGTCGAGCTCCAATATTTGCCTCCTTGATAAATGTGCAAAAAATTCTTCTCCAAAATCTGCGCTCCAAGTGATATAAATGACAATTAATCTTGCAATTTGATATCCAGAATAATGAAAAATAAGCTTCTATTTATATGCATATCCAGGATGGGAAAAAAATTATTCTAGTGTACATGGAATAACTAGATCCTAGTTTAAATGAATCAAATAGTAAACAAACAAGTTATTTCCATTCCTCGAGTTTGTTGTTATTTAATTCATAGGTATGCACAACATATCTAGTAATTTTAGATTTTTTTTATAGTGTCAAAAATGTATTAGAGGTATAATTTGAATCTGAATTTTCTTAATTATATTTGAATTGAATTTCAAGTTACTTGTCAAAAAATGTATAATAGAGGTATAATTTGAATTAAATTTTCTTCATTATATTTGAATTGAATTTCAAGTTACTTGTCAAAAAGATTATATCTTGTTCCAACTCAATGGTTCATGTTGCTTAAGTCATTTTAAAAAAAAAAATATTTATTGTGATCAACATGAATGAACTTAATTATAAAGTGGCATTGATTTCCTAAAATTCTACTAGAGATCAAATGTATATTGAATATAAGGAAATGTAAGTTGTAAGAGATCATAAAATAAGAAAACGTATGATATTGAATATTTAAAGCAAATGCATACATATATTATGTGTAAACATGTTTAAACCATAAGCAAACACATGTACATACATGTAAAGGGATTCAATACATATAAACATAACACATATTATAAACAAAGAGGCAAATGTATGTATATATCATATAAGAAAATATATGTACATATCATATAAGCAAAATGTAAATTAAAGATCATCAAATGTCGAATACTAAAGATCAACAAATAAGCAAATGTAAGTTAGAGATCATCAAATCTCAAATACTAAAGATCATCATGTATAAGCAAATGCATGTGGTAAAGATCAAAAATCTAGTGTGCATGGCCTAATATGAATGTCTACTCCTAGTCGAATGGCCATCTGAATGAGAACGGTCTTGCTCTGATGGATGTGTTGAGCCCTACAAATAAAATTGTGTACAGGATGTGTTAAATACATATAATTTATATTAAATAAATTTATGAAAGTTATTATTAAATGAACTTGTATTTTTAAATATCAATCTAGATCTATGCATACATAAATATTGCATGTACATATACACATGTGATTACATAAAAATGAAAAACTCACATGTCCATTGGCAACAGATTCATCCACAGAGTCACATTGATCATGCACACAATCTGGACCAAGGCTAGGAGTGATATGAGGTATGTCCACCTGTAACAATATATATACATATATATATCAACTTACATGAATATCTTGTTAAAAAAAAAATTAAAAATAATGAAAAAAGAATTGAAACATGCACATGCACACATACATGAATATCATCTGATATCGGATGACCTAAGTCCTCTGAAACAGATGCCTCCACCATATCCACCAAACGGTCAAGCGACGAATCAACATCTGCATCCATCCGATCTATCCCATGTCGTGCCATAAATGATGAATGTAGAGGACTATGAAGGTGAGATGGCATCGATGATGATGAACCAGAACCAATCAACATATCAGTAAAACCCATAGTTTGTGCAGTTGCCGAATGAACTGTAGGTGGATCCTGATGCGCATTTGTGCTCGGCTGAGAGTGATGTGATCCTGGAACTAAACGACCTCTATGTCTAAAATGATCTTTAACATGCTCTATATCGATCCCATTGTCTGATGCAATGTTGGCATATGCCTCCAACAGGTCATCAGCCAAACAATGCAGAGTCATGCGTGACATATCTCCTGTAAGTGCATCAAGTTGTGTAGGAGTAGGGATGCCGGCCTCTATAAAAGGATCCATGGTGGTCCACTATGCTGAAAATGGCATGGATCGGGAATGTCTAGACATCAAATACTGACCTACATGATCATTAGATATCCTAGTGGTGGCAGCCGCAATGTCAACTACAGTGTCAATTGCTTCCTTTTGGGAAGTAACGACAACCTCATCTTCTATGGGGGCTAGAGCTGGGGTGAGAGAAGGAGACCTCTCACCAACCAATACCCTAAACATTGGGGGTGGTCTATCTGCTCGACGATAGGTGGGCCTATCAACAATCCTACCACACCCCTTACCAACATATGGTGGAATGTCCAGGTAGTTAACTTTGAGGCCTAAATGGACCTCAACATACAATTGCTGAACAAAATACAATGGAATATGGTCATTTTTTGGGTATAGACCATGTGCTACTAGAAATCATGGGTAGATCAATGAGGCCATAGCATGATCAACACATCTAGTGACCTGGTATCCCCTAACCTTACACACATTTTGATAAAATGGAAAACAAGTGGTTTTTATCATTTCTTTGGTGACACTATCCTGTATTTGTTTAAGGGGAACGTCACCATGTACTTCTTCCCGCATGTGGGAAAGAATAGCAGTCACTCTATTTGAGGAATATGCACTAGTCCTCTCAAGTTCATCTTTTAGTTTTTCTAGACTATGCAATATTAACATGCATGGTTCACTATATATCCCCAGGTTTGCACCCTATGCTAATGAATCTCTCAATTTTTTAATCTCATTACTATTATTTGCAAACAAAGAATCTTGTCGATGGTGCTTTTGGCACAATCAACATGCAAACAAAATATTGCTATCTTGTTTCTCCTAAAAGAGAAAGATGATCACATGGATACCTTAGCTCCCAAGGTCTTTATAGTTGGGTCTCAACTATGTTGTTGTCCCTCAGTGGTCAATGTAACAGTAATGTTCAAGGGGCCTGCTGGTGTTGAGCTTTTCGACTGTTCTGGGGTTAAACAAGAATTTAAATCTACTCTAACCAGAGTTTTTAAAGAAATAGAAAAAGATGGATCAGGGCTTTGGAATAGAAAAGAATGATACTTCATCCAAATTAACCAGACCTGACACCTTCCAAGGAATTCCTAACTAAAATTGCAGAACAAAGTCTACTTGTGACTAACACACAGTTTCATTCATTCACAGTGCTGATTTCAACATCAGATTGCAAGTTACCATTCAAACAAAACATAAAATCAAACCTCATCCCTTGAAAGACAAATCAAATGATTAACTTAAGACAAACACCATTCTAGAACACAACATGAAGTAGATTAAGATCTGGTTGCTTCTACTGTCAGTGAGATAGATAAGCTACATTTACAAATCTGGCACAATCACCAGTGTACAGAAAATTTGTGGCTCCAAATTGTTTCCATTTACACTAAGAAAACTGAAAGATACATTAGTCTATTCTAAATCTAACTCCTAGCTACCAATTCTATTCTACAAGTCCTCTATCTGCTACTTTCTAACCCTACAAAGTTCCAACCTTTACAAAGAGGCAAGAATGCCTTATATACAAAATGCAACAAAAAGAATGTGTTGTCCCCGTATTAGGGTTTTCAAAAATATCTCCTGACTGCAAGAGTCGACTCTCAAATCTTTCTGAGAAGAGTTAGTTGTGCATTCAATGTAAATCCTCGTTGTCCATGCTGATGAAATATTTTTGGGAAAGATCTATAGATCTTTTGCTGCTGCAGCATTAACTCTTTTGTCTCCGTGTCCATCTTTGAACTCTCTTGTAGTCCACCTTGAATGCTCAGAATATCATCATTAATACTAATCCACCTTCTTTCAGTAGTCACTATAGTTGTCCTTGTGACTCATATTTTCTTCTTTCCTTCAGCCTTTCTTCATGTTTTGGACCTTTCTATCCGTTGACCACTTTTGGAAGCACCATCGGGCCTCCCTGTAGATCTTTGCATTTTGCCCGAGCTGGTCCATCGTCACCTTTTCTCAGAAAGAGTCCATCTGGTTTTCATTCTGTTGGCCTTCTTTCCCAGGAATAGTCCATCGGCCAAAGGGACCAATGAATCACTCCTTTGGCTTCCTCCGATTGGTCGAACATACGCCACGCGAGCTTCATCAGGCGGTCAAAAGTGGTCTGAACAGTATCACATGTCGGTGAGACACTCATCGTGTCTCCTCGATGTGATTATCACTTTTATCAACCATCGGCATGACATTAGACAGTCGGCAAGACGTTTCGGCGAGCTGTAGAAGTCATATCAAGCTTACAAAAACCATCGGCAAGATAGTCGCTAGTCGATGGGACATCATAGCGAACCTCAGGATTCTTCAGCGATCACCTTTAGGTGATCATGTCAGGGAGACTATTGCTTGTTGCTGTGACCTCATGGCGAAGTCTTCTTTTTCCTCCCCTGAGCTCTTTCTTCTTCTCCGGGCTCGAGCTCTTTTTCCTTTTTGGCAAGACTCCAGTGTGGTCGCCCAAACCTCTCGACGACTTCCTCCTTTTCTCCCTACTCGCTCATTCTCATGTCGGGGAGACTTCATCACTTCGGGGAGATCCTGCCCTGAACTCCTCTTTTCTTACAGAGCCCCTTTTTGTTTCGGGGTGACTTTCTTTCTTCGCCAAGACCTTTTGGCGAAGGCATGATCCTTTGCCAAGCTCCATGTCCTTCAAGGGGAGCTCCCTTCATGTCGGCATGAATTTTCATGGTCGGGGAGACATCCTCTTGATCTCCTTTCTTTCTTGTCGGGCTCCTTCTATTTTGGCTAGACTCCTTACTGTCGGCCAAACCTCTTGGTGCACATCTTTCCTTCTCGCCGAGTCCACTTTGCATCGGGAAGACCCTATCGGGTCGGTAGGACGCCATGCCGAGCTCAAGATCTTTCATCGAGCTCATTCTGTATCGGCAAGACTCCTTCAATCTCGAGGAGACCTTTCATCGAATTCCTTTATGCTTCTGGAGTCTCCCCAATTTCCTTTGTTTCAGCGTGACCTCCTCATGTCGGCGAGACTTCTCCCCGAGAGCATTATCTTTTGGCGATCTCCTACTGTTTCGGGAAGACATCGCTCAGTCGCCGAGACCTCATAGTGATCCCAGATCACTACGCCGATGCCGCTTTTGTTGTTGTGACCTCACCCCTTTGGCCAAACATCATGCCAAAGGTTTTATCCTTCGTCGAACCTTTGATTTCGTTTGGGGCCTCCTTTTGAGAAGACCTATGGCGATACCCTTTTTGTGTCGCCGAGACCCTAGCACGTTGGCCAGACTTTATGCCGAAGGTTTCATTTCAGGGAGACCTCTCTGTTAGTCATGTTGAAATGAAATCTTTTGTTTCACATGTGTCAGTGACATCCTCTTGTCGGGGAGACCTCCTGTAGATACCCTATGCCTTTGCCGAAAAAATCTCCACATGCTCACTTTTGGTCGCGATGACAATCTCATTCTCTCACCGATGAAGCAATGTGTTGGTGAGACTATATGGGTCGACAAGACTGCCATACCTCACCGTGATAGACCTCCTCTTGCTCTTTGTCAGTGAGACCCGAAGATTTCGCCAAGACCATATGCCGAAGAAGATGACTCCCACTGAAGTATTTGCTCATTGTACGGTAGTCGGTGAGACTTTATGAATTCGCCAAGACTTCTTGGAAAAGAGAAAACCCTTTGCTGATGTATGGATCCCTCTGCCGCCGGTTGGTGAGACATGAAGATCTCACCGAGACCTTTCCCCGAAAGAAAATACTCATGCCGAAGGGAAACTCCCAGTCGCTGGGATGATCACCTTTGTCCTGCCGATAGATGTCGGCATATAAATCTTGATTGCTATGACACCCCCGAGGTCTTGCCGATAAGCAACATAGACGCATGTCAACCAAATGCACTGATAGTGAGCAAGACATCCGCAAGGTCTTGCCGACTTTCTTCTTAGAGGAAAATTATGACCAACTGAACTGAGGAATGCATTTCAACTGAGATTCCTTGGCAAATATCGTCATGTATGTGATTTAATCCTGCAAAATAGAGTCCCCATTAGTCTTTAGAAGCACATAAGATACATTATAATGGAATCAACTAATGCTTATAATTATTTCATTGAATACTTAACAAGAAGGGAACCAACTTAAGCCGAGACAAAACCAAAATTAAATCAAAAGAAAAGACAAACTCAGGAAGAAATAGAAGAACCCCAAGAGCAAAGCAAATAACAAAGTTAAAGAAACCAGAAAGAGAAAAGGGGGAACCATTTTGTTCCAGAATAAAATGGGGTGGTTATGCAAGGCATAACAAATCTGGTGCAAGTGGAACATGATCTGCATTTTCCATGTTATAAATATATACAGTACACCTAAAAGAGCAATGAGACTTTGGTAAATAATATATCTAGATAAAGGGAATACAAATCTAAAATAGTTGTAATAATTCATCTACTCATCAATAATATTTTTATACCATTAAAAATTTAAAAAGAATTGGAAGACAACTATAATCTATAACATAGCATCCTTAAATGGTTCAAATTTTAAATGAAACGATGAAAGAAAGAATAAGAATACAAAGATTAGTATAAAATTATTTGAAAATAATTGGGGATAAAAATATTTAATCTAATATTTGTTAACATAAATGAACTTCAAAATAGGATTATGTAAGTGAAAAAAAAGTTCTATTGCCTTCATTGAACCTAAATTTATCTAGTTAAGATATGTCTAAAATTAAGAATTCACACTAGAATATCAATATTCCATAAGAATCTAATAAAGAGGATGAATTTAATGGAAGATAATATAAAATCCTCCATATGAGGATGAATTTTATCATTACAATATGAGTGAGTCATCTCAATTATATAGCCAAGAACATCAAAAAATTATAGATTGGAAAGCAAAATAATCAGACATTTATCATATTTTATATGTATAAAGTTTAGATACCATCAAACTATTTAAACTTATAGATTGCATAAAGCTATAAATTGAATCGTTAAAACTAATTTATTAAGAATCAAATCTAATAAAGTTTGACTTCATATTGCATGTACTTGTTATAAATATCTCACTAATCCAACCATACATTTTATACATGTTAAAAAATATATAATTGTTATGCCCATAATTTTTCACTATATCTTGATGTGGATCTCCTTCAACTAGATAAATTAAAAATTATTTGTAATGTCAAAGGAAAATGGATTTAATATCATTAGAGTTGTCATGGAACTACTCTCTTGATCAACAATAGATATTATCCACTCTCGAGAATGTAAATATGTTCGAGATAACTAAAAAGTAATTTGTATCCCTTATATCCTTTCATCCAATGTAGCCTATCTCTTAATTGAGATCCTCTACCACAATTAAGTTCAAATATTCTAAGTTTTATTTCAACGGAGGCAACCACTCATTGTAGAAAAGTTATTAGTAAGTGCTAAAGCCAAAACAAGTTTTTTTTTTCTATTTGGATCTATATTTTTTTTCCATTCTAGATCTCTTTCTAGCCATATTCTTATTGTAAGATCATAGTAAGGTAGTGCAATAGTTTTAATTGCATCATTCCACAATTGTATCCACTTACCATTTTGATGAGGTCTAGGAACATCAACCAAAGGGATATTAGGGAAGAAAGGTGATCAATTTGATTGAGGTGGGAAGTGTTGAGCTTGAAGGATAGATTATTAGGTATGAGGAATAAGAAGTTTGAAAAGTTTAAAGAATTGGGAGGTGATATGTGAGATAGGTTTAATAGAATCTACTTAAATAAGGGTGTTTTGTGGAGAGGGACAATGGAAAGAGAAATAACTAAGTTTTAATCTATCAATACAACTAAGTTTCCCTTAGTTCACCATCTCTTTAGTTGGTCCAAGTGAACTAGTGATCAATATAAGAATATTTTTTTGTCTAAAATGGGATCTAAACCCCTCATGGTATTTCTAGTTAGGATGTAGGAATTAAATTATTTTTTAGAGAGTTTATGAGAACTAAACCAACTTGTATCTTGGTTTTTTCCACCATATCATATTCACCTCCTTGTAGCCATTTAGTCATAGGGAGGGCATAAAAATACATTCCCATAATTTAACTTGTGATGAGGAGTCATTAGGCATGTACAATAAAGAAAAAATGAATATGTATTCCTTGGATTAGTAACTGTAAGCACTAAGCACAATTGTTGTTGGGATCCACTCCTCAATAGATGATAAACTTAGCCAAGTATTGGGAAAGGTGGGCCATCCTTGCATCCTAATATTTTGATTTATTATTTTTTCCTCATATTAGGAAATGAGGCATCTCACTTTGTGTTGGTAGTTATTTGTCATTTGTTGAATGCTTCAAGGGAGGTGTCTAAGATGTTCTAAATGCATATAATATTATTATAGCTTTATAAGATGAAACTCTCTTATGACATATTCTTATGACATTTAAGAGCATGACTATAGAATATTTACAGTAAAGTATTGACCAACATTATGAAAAATCATAAGAAATATTTTAAGAAATAGCAACTGTGTCAAGGAAAAAGATGTGGACATTTACAAGAACTTTTTTTTTTAAGCAAAAGTGGGAGACCACTTATAATTTTATTTATATATAATATTTTACATATAGCTGGTTCAAGTAGACATACTGGCAGGAAAGAACCAGCAATAAAACCCCCAGTTGCAGTCCGAGTAACAAATTTTACAAAATATCAAAAAGACCAGTGAGGTCCTAGTACAAATGATCAATTGTCTGATTACAATGTTACAAAAGCACATTGGTTGAATACATCAGTACATATGCACATTCTCTTATGCACCCAAAATACCCAAAAGAAGACATCATACTAGATATACCCATGACCCAAATACATAACACAATGGAGATTACAAAACCTTACTAAACATAAGACTGATAAGCTAGGAAGCCACTTTCAAAAAGATGCAGATTTTCCACCAACATGTTGAAAGCCATTAACCGAGCTTTCTTTTGTTTCCACTCGTTTACCTTTGTGTTGGAAATCATGCTCAAATGAAGGTTTTGATTTGTTTTAATATCAGGCACATAACGATAACAAAATTTCTTTTTGGATGAAGATGGAAGTTGCAAATCATGAATGCAAACATGACTTCTCAAGAAAGAAATGGCATGATATTTTCTTTTTAAATCATCAATCTCCTCCATGGAAATGGTAGATCTGTATCTATTTAGAACTTGGTAGAGATGTGAAGAAGTGTCATGCATTGTGGATAATAACATGCCTTGGAATATGTGAACATAGGTCTCTTCTTATGAAACAAAACCCTCTTTGAATAATTAACATTAGAAATTAATACAGTTTGGTGAGCATATTGTATAATCACACTAGAAACCAACAATGGAAGATTGAGAGTCTCAACTAATAATTCCACCTAATAGATAACATTCATACTAAAAGCCAACAACAAAAGACCAAATTTCATAAATAAAGTTCATGTGTTATATATCATGCCTTTGAGGGGTCCACAAGTACCATGAGCCTTTTGAAATCCTTCTACATCTAAATGCATCCATTCCAAGACCATTGGGAGGTGGGTATACAATACGAGCCAAGTATTAATTTCTAATGTTAATTATTGAAAGAAGGTATATAAATTATTCGAGCAACTTAATTCTCATACAGAGTTACATCTTAGTCAATTTCTCAATGTATGAGTTCCATATATTTGTATTTTTTTCTTAATATAAAAACATATTTTATTTCATTAAAATTAACCTATCTATTCCATGTTACAAAGGATGCTCTTATTTTAAATTATAAGTATATAATTCAAAATTAATTAGTAATTTTCAAGATAGAGTATACACAATTTCTTTAGTTAAAATAAAATAATATTCTTATTTCCATGTGAGAGTTATGTAGAATGGTAGTTTGACATGTCTCGAAAATATTTCTTTCATATATACTAAATTTTTATCATTGTACATTATGAGTGAATCATCTCAATTATATATCCAAGCACATCAATAATTTTTGGTGTGGAAAGAAAAATAATCACACATTTATCATATTTTTGTAAGGTGTTCGAAAAGACTAAAAGTTTCCCTGGAAAGAACTAATTAAGGAATGAAAAAAATGGAAAGTGTCTACCTCATTGTATGTTGACCTTTCCCATATAAAAAGATCGTGGAAATGCTAAATGAGTTGATATAAGAATTTTTAAGAATGAAGGCACAAAATTCATAACACTAATCCTAAAAGCAACAAGAAAGGCAATGAATAAAATCTTCCTAGTTATTTTGAAAGAAACTTTAAAAGGTTCTAAATCCCCTTCACACCCCTTTCTAAATGAAGATAAAATAAATAAGTTACCAAATATTTCTTAGAGTTTAAGGTGGTGATTTTAATATGATTTGAGAATAAATAAGATAAATTAGATGAAATCAAGTTTTGTTGTAAAGGTGATGAATTTTGGGGGAATAAGATGAAAATAATTTTGAACCTAGTTGACTCATTAAATGGCAATAAGATAGATTTTAAAGGGGCTTTATTTAAAATATGTAATAGTTAGATATGTACTAATACATTATATTCTCTATTAGATAGTTATTTCTTCCATAAACATTTCTTACAATCTTATAATTTATTAATAATAGTGATGTGTGCATCCCTAGACACTCTTTGATAACCACACTATTAATGTTTCTATTTTTACTAGATGATACTCTAATTGAAAAGCATGTAAAGAGGAAGGGTTAGTTAACCTTGATATTAATGCAATGAAAGGTGGGATTATCTTGATGGTATCAAAGTTATCTTAAAGATATATTGAAGGTTTTTCTTCTATGCTTGAACACATTTAGTGAAATATAATGAATATGTGTTATCCTAGAAAAATATGTATAGCATTAAGGATAAAATTTAGACTTTAAGTTGAAAGAAAATGTCAAATATTTAGAATAAAAATGGTGGGGATGGAATACAAGCTTCAAGAATCTCCTTGTAATAATTAATTGCAATAATAAATAATTAAAACTAAACACGAATGGATATGTCACCAATAATTTTTAGATAAAATGACTAAAATTAGAGCCAAGATATCTTAGTTCAAGTATTAGGATAAAGGTATCAAATTCTTATTCAATGTAAACATAACTGAGTTTGATAGATAAAAAGTTGGCCCCATTAATACCAGGGGAGCATTGTCTAATGAGATTAAGTTGACAATATTCAATTTTTTAGAAGTTAGAACCCTAACATTTATATGAGGAGCTTGTAAAATAGAACCTTATTAGGAAGAGTAGGAGAGGAGAAATGAACCCATAATAATTATACTTATACAAATAAAAATAATAATAATGTTTAACCATTTCAAAATGTTAAATTTGTTTCACTATGATGATCAATAGCTAATTTGTACAAGGAGGCCACAATTTATAGGGAAATGAAGACTACATAAGAGGAGAATTTATAACATAGTAGCTTGGTTGTAGTTGTTTCATTAGCATTAACTATTTTCTCTTTTTTCTTTTGTTGAACTGAATATTTTATTTGATCTCTTAAAAATTATCAATGGTACTTGATCTTCATAATGATTATTTTCTTCTTTTTCAATTATTAACATCTTAGAAGGAATACCATTTCAATTTAGAGCAAGGAGAAATGTATTTTTATTTTAAAGTATTTAAAATTATTATATTTATTTGATGGTTCCTTCTTAACCTCTTCCACTTCTTGGAAAAAATTATCCAACCACTTGAATCTCCTTATATTAATCAATTTACTTCTATGATTTATGTATGTGTTTTTAGTGATTTACTCTTTATCCTTTCAATTTATTCATGATCTACTTTAATATAGTTACATGTTCAAGTATATAATAGTTTTTCATAATTGGATATGCCTTAAGAAACTCTTTAAACATGAAATTATTTGATGAAGGAAGATATAAATTAAGGTTATTCTTTCTTACTTACCTCATGCTCATCCATATTTTTTGTCCATAAATATCTCAAATCAAATTGGATTTTGCAAAGAGGATAGCTATATTTTAAATATTCGCTCTTAGTCAAAGTCATTTATTTCTTTGTACAAATTTAAAATTGATTTATGTAATTTAATTTTTAATAGTTTTAACATGGATATATGAAGAATAGTTTTAAATATATCTATATAGTAAAGTGGACATATTTTTATATTTTCCTAATAATTTAATAATACCTTCATTCCTTCTAATCCTAATATAACTATTTTATTATACATTTCATTCAAACAATCTAGTTTCTTTCCTCTAAATTTATTCTTCGATTCATACATTTAGTTCACCAACCATTTTTGGAGTAATGTCATAAGACTCAAAGGCAAAATATGAAGAATTTTATCCAAGTTTCCATTGTATGCACCCTAGAAACTTTATATCATGAACTGTTTGATATAATTTCTCAAATAAATTTGTTAATGAATTGTTTGATATAATGCCTCAAATAAATTTCCAATAGTGTTTTTGAATTTTATGATAGAAATAGTGTTTTTGATATAATGCCTCAAATAAATTTCCAATAGTGTTTTTGATATAATGCCTCAAATAAATTTGTTAATGAACTGTTCGATATAGGGTGCATACAATGGAAACACTATTTCTATCATACTCCATCAAAAATTACCATGAACTATTTGATATAATGCCTCAAATAAATTTGTTAATGAATTGTTTGATATAAGGTGCATACAATGGAAACACTATTTCTACCATACTCCATCAAAAATTACCATGAACTGTTTGATATAATGCCTCAAATAAATTTGTTAATGAACTGTTTGATATAATGCCTCAAATAAATTGGAGGTGCCTTGGTAAAAATGTATGCAAAATGTGGAAGCATAGACAGGGCATGTTAATTTTTTGACAAAGTAGAAATGTATCATAGAAATAGTGTATGTTGAAAATGCTTTAAAAACTTTCAAACAAATGCAATTTCAATTCAACAAATTTGAAAAATTTCGCATTTAGGGTTTCAAAATTTAACAAACAAATGCATTTTGAACTCTACAAAATTTGAATTTCACATACCTGGTGCTCGATATGCAAGTTGGGTTGATGAAGTTGAGAGACGAAGTTGAGTTTGTGTTCGCCAGAGAGATGAAGTCAGTTTGCTCATTGTTTGCAGATCATGGGCTCGGTTCGCCGCATGCACAAGCACAGGGAAAGCAACTGATAAAAGGCGAAAATGACAAAAAAAAATTGTCTTATTTAAGGGGGTTTGGTCGAACCCATGTTCGACCAAACTGTAATGTCCCCTTCCTAGGTAGTACAAATATTTCTAAGGTTAGCCTATTATTCAAATCCTTGTAGGCTGGCAGAAGTGTTTAGAGGATCACTTGAGGTAGTTATCTAGCGTTTGGGAACATCACTCCAGTAGTTGATTCAGGTTTGGGCCTTAGCATATACTTTCAAAGTGATTTACAGATACTTACTATTTATAGAAAGTTAGGCAGGCAGGAGTTGCTATTTCTGGCAGGGCACCTGGTTCAGCTGGTCAGCTCAGTTTCAACCCAGTTTGACAGTTTGCTGAGCAAATGAAGAATAATGGAGCATTTAATAATAATTAAATGATTATTATTTTGACTTTATGTTATAAAGTCACTTTAATGATATATTAAAATATTAATTATTAATGGCATATTATAAAGTATTTAATACTTTATAATAAAGGAGAATTATTATTATAATGAGTATTTATTTATTCATTAAAAGGGACGCCATTATTTTAATTATATTGCCTATGTCAAAAAGAGGAAAATTTATATTATTAAATGCATTTTAAGTGATTTTTTGAGAAGGGTCGAATTCTTGAGAGGATTATATATTCTACCAAAGGCAAATTGAACTCATATGTTGATTATTCTAATTTGTCATTATTTTCTCTCGGAGAACATTGAGGTTTGAGAAACCAGGGTTTCTGCAGATCATCAGATTTTGAAGAACGTCCCCTCTTCAAAATCTGGCATACTGAGACTGTGAAATACCAGTTGAAGATTGTCAATAGGGTGAATTCATTCAGAGGTTACATTTGCGCTTATTGAGTTGATTTAGAATTGGTTTGAGGAGATTATTGATCAGATACTGGGGTGACTTAACTGAGATCCATTTCAAGTGGTTTGGCACACTTCCCAAGAAAGTATAGATTTCCTTCTTGCTGGTACAGGCCGTACATTGTTGTATCCAACGCCGTACTTCCTCTCCAGAGCAAATCGCTTGGCCCTTTTACCTTCTATCTTCTGCAAGTTGGACGCCTAGGGTTTCTGGAGCTATTGCATCAGTTTCAAGGTGGGAGATTTCATCATTCCTTTCAGTCGTACCATCTCAGTCACTCTTTCTAGCGCCTGCAAGCTTATCCAGGTTTTAAATAAATAGCTTGCCTTTTTGTCTGAATGTTTAAATATTGCAGTTGTCATCATTCAGGAAGATTAATAAACCATCTAGCTTCGAGATCTAAGCTGTATTCTGTTGTTTACAAGCATCTGGTATTTTATATTATTTTTCCAGTCATTTCTTTGCAAAATCGCAATTTGTCCTTTTATTGCAAAAACACCAAAAATATAAAAATACAAAGAAACAAACAAAACTCCAGTATTATTGGCCAGTGATCGGGTTGAGAGACACCTGGTCTCTTATAGTGGTATCAGAGCACAGTTTTCCTGCCATCCTGTGCTTTTTCAGTCTGATGTGTGCTTTTTCAATGCTTTTTCATGAGTAGAGATATTATTTTCTATAGTAAGGGAAGAGTTGAGGATTGGATAGGTCCACCTATTCCTGAAGGTGAGATAGTATTAGGGGTTTTGAGTATTCATAGATCCAGTTCCAATAGCAATGAGAACAGTGTCACAACACTGATGGCAGATCATGAGATTCCTGTAGGGACGCATAGGGATCTAGGGAAAGAGCATGCCGAAGGTGATATTACTAATGAGGAGTTCAGAAGCAGGCATGATAACATGATGGACATGATTTCCTAGTTGATGGGCATGATGAGGTAGTATACTCCATCCCAGCCGCACTATATTTATATAGGACAGACGAGCAGGACTGCAGGCGTAGACCAGCCTTTAGTGTTAGCACCGCGACAGTCATCACCTATCTATCATGAGCGTAGGCCTGGACAACCTACATTCATATCTAGAGAGACACCACCTTCGACTCCGGAGGCAGAGCAGCAAGGTCATCATCATGAGTTTTAGCCACACAATGGCATGTCAGTGGTAGATGTGACTAGATTCTATGGAGAGTATTCGTCATTGGCACCTGAGATCAGGAAGTCTTTGACTTTTCATGAGTTTATGGATGTGCATAAACCTAGAGAGGGAGGTAGATTTGACCGCAGAGCTCCTCAGCACCAGCAACCATAGCCACAGGTGAACAGGGATCTACAGTATGCAGTCAGCAAGATTACCTTGATGTACTTTGATGGTTCTGATAAGAGTTCAACGAGGTCTTGGGTACATAAGTTGGACAATTACCTATCATTGAGACCTATGCAGGAGAACAAGGCCATTAAGTTTTCTACATTGCATCTTGATGGGTTGGCACATGACTGGTGGCATCACAACATGTATACACTAGGTCATCACATAGTTACTACTTACCAGGAGTTCATCAGCAGGCTCATAGAGTGTTTCGACAAGAAGGATCCAGAACTCTATTTCAGGGAGCTAGCTTAGCTTCGACAGACAGGTAGTTTGGATTCCTACATAGGTGAATTTCAGAGGGTTGCAGTCATGGTGACCAACATTTCAGAGAGGAGACTTGTTATTCTCTTCGTAGAGGGTTTGATGGAGCTGATGAGAGGTTGGGTCAAGGCATTTGATCCTCCTACTCTTCAGGAGGCCATGAGGAAGGCACGTAGTATGGAGCTTGTAGCACCTCGCAGCAAGTTCACTCCAGGCTCGACACCTTACACGAGGCCTAATATGTCATTTCACAGGAATAGGCCATTTGATAGGAAGAGGGATCCACCTGATCCTAAGAGACAGAATGCACCACCATTTGATAGGGAAACATTGAATGATTTACGTAAGAAAAAGTTGTGTTTTTGGTGCAAGGCACCCTATGATGAAAAGCATGTATGTCCTCTTCATCCCAAAGTAAAAAATAACCAAATGGAGTGGTTTTATGAGGGAGAAGAGCAATCTGATCTGTCAAACTAGCTAGCTGATTCAGAGCATTCAGATGATGAGAGGTCTGAAATTGATGGTGAAAATGAAGGAGGAAGGAAGTTACAAGAAGCTCATTTGACTAGTCTTCAGAGAGATGGATCTTTTAGACTCTGTGGGTTCCTAGTAGGTCAGAAAGTGATCACTCTACTCGACACTGGTGCTACTCATAATTTTATAGATGCACGATTGGTAGAGAGGCGAGGTATATAGACAGAGGAGTTTGAGGGCATTCGAGTCAAGGTGGCTGATGGGTACACCCTCAAATTTGATAGAAAGATAACAAATCTTCCGATGCGGCTGAACAACTATGAGTTCAAGACTGAATTCTACATTGTTAATATGGGAGATACTGATGTGGTGTTAGGGATGGCATGGCTTCATGATTTTAGTGAGTTCACACTCAATATTCGAGATATGGAGATGAAGTTTAAGGTGAATGGGAAACCTCATGTCATCAAAGCCATCAGAGAGAGTAATCTGAGGATGGTATTGTACAGGAAGATGGAGAGACTCATTTGTCATGATATGGTTGATTGGGCTACAAAGTGTATGTTATTAACAACACAGTAGGAGCAGCAGAAGGTTGAGTACCATCCAGACATTCAGATACTAAGAACTAAACACTCTAAAGTGTTTAGTGACATTCCACTTGGCAGACCTCCAGACAGAGGCACTGAGCACATTATCGAGTTGGAGGAGGGCGCAAAGCCCATTATGATTACACCCTAAAGGCATCCAAAATGACTCAAGGATGAGATAGAGAAGACAATCAATGACCTATTGGCTATGGGGAATATCAGACCTAGTAAGACACCTTTTGCTTCATCAGTTATATTGGTGAAGAAAAAGGATGGATAACTTCAGATGTGTATAGATTACCGCCAACTCAATAAGAAAACAATTAAGAACAAGTACCCGATACCCCACATTGATGTGTTGATTGATGAGTTGCACAGTGCTATCTTCTTCACAAAGATTGACTTGAGATCTGGGTACCATTAGATTCAGATGAGGGAGCATGACATAGAGAAAACCGCTTTCAGATGCCACTGCGGTCACTTTGAGTTCTTGGTTATGCCTTTTGGTTTAACCAATGCACCTGCTACCTTTTAGGCTACCATGAACAGGGTCTTCAGTTCTCAGCTACGAAGATTTGTGTTGGTCTTCTTCGATGACATCTTGGTATACAGTAGGTCATGGGAGGAGAATTTAGCTCACTTGGATACAGTTTTGGGTATCTTGGCTGAGGAGTCCTTTTATGCCAAGGAGTCCAAGTGTGAGTTGGGCATGGCTGAGTTGTTGTATCTTGGGCACATCATTAGTGCCAAGGGAGTCAGTATGGATCCTGAGAAGGTTTGAGCTATAGTTCAATGGCCAGTACTAGAGAACCTTACACAACTCAGAGGATTCATTGGGTTGTGTGCTTTTTATAGGAGATTTGTCAGTGGGTTCTCACGTCACACCGCACCCCTTACTGATTTGAAAAAGAAGGGGGCTTTTTCTTGGTCACCACAGGCTCCGGGGTGCTTTGACAGGTTTAAGGTGATCATGACTTCATGTCCAATGTTAGTTGTTGCCTCCATTTCACCTACAGTTAAATCAAGCGAGATAACCAAAAGTTAGATCTTCAGAGGCCAATGGGACCTTCACACAAGGGCAAAGACTCTACATCTATTGCTAGGTCATGGGGAACTCAGTGGGAGAAGCCACCCTAGGAAGATTCGACATGAAAATCATCTGAGGAGAAAGTTGGCCAGACTATCCTACTGTCTGGTCGACTAACTGTTTGATTCATTCCATCTTGAGCAAGTCGCTGAGACCCAATTTTTGTCATGCCAAACGAGCCTACAGAGCCTATCGCTATAATGGAGAGGGTTCGGTGTGACCTCTTACTACGTGGATTTCCTTGGTCGATAGGCCATTCAACCGTCATTCCCTGAGACTCTCGGCGACCACGGGCTTCGGGGAGACCTACAGCGTGCGGTGAGAAGTCCTAGTGAAGTTTCAATGTCTCACCGACGTGTGAAGAGTCTCGAGGCAGGAGATGCTTTCGACAAAAGTGAGGGGCTTCGCTGGGAGATCTTGGCGAGGATGAAAGTCTCACCGAAAGGAAAGGATGGAACTCTATGCAATTGTCTTCGGCAGGAGTCCCGCCAACACAAAGGAACCTCGGTGTAACTATGGGACTTCAACGAAATGTCCCGCCGACATCGGATGTCTTGCCGAAGGGTGAGAAGAACTCAGAAAGCTACAGGAGTTCAGCGAGAGTCTCAACGAAGGTAAAGAAGAGCTCAGACAGAATGAGGGCAGGGTCGGCAAGATGTCTTGCCGACCAAGCAAGCTCTCCCTGAGCTCAAGGGAACATCCCAATGGAGTGAAATGCTTTTGTGGTAACACCAATAGGCTCTTGCCGATACTCAGATGGGTCATCACCAAGGAAAAATTAGTTCGGCAAGACTCTTGCCAAAAACACAACGGTAGCTCTTCAGGCAGACAAAAGGGAATTTGACGGGTGGTCTTAGTGACCCGTTAATGTCTCAAGACCAAGAGGCTTTCGATGTATCTTTCCAAGTTCGATAAGAGGTCTCCCCAACTCGGTGTTGTCTCATCGACAGTAAAGTGAACAGCTCAGCAGAGAGTGAAGAAGCATTCGGTATGAAGTCCAGCCGACAGACCAATGTCTCACCGAAAGCCAAAGGAGCTTGAGCCTGGAGGAGAAGAGGAAGCTCGGGGACAAACAAAATGAGCTCGATGAGAGGTCATCACCAAGAGTCATACCGACTGCGTATGTGCTCACTGAGAAATGGAGGGCTTATTAGGAGGTCTTCCCGAACATATAATCTCTGGTCGACAACGATGGATGTACCAAATGAAAAGGATATCGATGTGACTCAATGGTGCTCGCTAGGACTTCTAACCAAATATGTTTGTCTTGCCGATGGTTTTGGCGGTGTCAACATGACTTCTAAAGCTGCAGAGACACATAATTGCATTGGCAAGACACTTTTAGTATCTTTCCAAGATGCAATTTCACTCAAAGGGACTTTTGACCAACTGCAGGGCCCGCGTGGAAGGTGTTCGACTAACCAGAGGGATCTGAGGCGAGCCGTGGCAGTTTGATCAGAACATGGAATGCCAACATGGGACAAATGCAACATGAATACAACATATATTTGTTCTGAGCTTGGGGGCATTCAATGCGGTTCTTCAATAGGGGACTTGGTAGCTAGACACGATGGATCAGAAGAATTAATGCTACAAAAAGATCAGGAGAAGGCTTCTCCAAGGGCGGTTCTTCACACCGACACCAACAGTAGGGACACACAGGCTTCAACATTAACTTCATCCAAAAGATCTGAGGGTAGATCTTTATGGTCTCCGATATTTTTTGTAAGCCCTAAGGGGCCGACATACAGTCTGTATATAAGGCATTTTTTGCCTTTTTGTAAATAGTTCTGATTACACACTCTGAAGAGTTAGTGATTTTCAGTCAATCCTTTCTCAGTCAATGTATGTGTTTTGTAACTCAACTGGAATCCTAAATATAACATAGAATTTACCTTGGAAGTTCATGTTCATGTTTGTATTGATCCTCATTTATGTATCTTTCTTTTGTACATGCAGGTCTATAACTGTGTATTCATATTTCTGCATTTATGTCTCAAGGTTGTGAAATCGATCTTTCCTTCCTAAGGTGTATGTGTAGGCCAAACCTGTTAGGACTAAAGCATTAAATCTGAAAGAGGTTGTTCTGGGTATGTAAATCAATTGAGTTAGGCTTTCAAGTGTGTGCTCTTACTGTGTTCATTTCATGGATTCTCATTAATACGATGTATCACCATAGGTTTAGTTCCATTTTTATGCATCTCTTCCCTCTTTCCTCACTAAGAAATAATAGTTTAGGTGATACCCAAATGAAGTCGGCCTTCTCCGGAGGTTCATTTCAGCTATAGGTGACCCACAGCCTTGAGATGATCCCATGTTGCTCTAGAATGCTCAGTTTTTTGTAAATTTTGCACAGGGTGTGATTCTAGGTGACAACAATTTTTGGCAATCTCGGTGGGACATAAATTAATTTAAACTGCTGGTTTAGTATGCAACTAGTGAATTTCAGACTTTATAGAAGTCCTTTAGCATACTTGGCGACTCCAAAAAGAGGAAGAAGCCCAGAAATCCACGCCTTCTATAGTATATGAAAAGAGTGCAAACAAGAAGCAGCTCAGGCCCTTTTGAATACTTGCAGTTGTCACCACCAAGAAGACAAGGTAGAGTTGAGGAAAGGCAGAGAACAACAATTATCTATTCCAGAAAAACTCAGTCCACTCCTCCACTTGTAAGGTGTCATTTCATTGCATCAACAAATCCACCTCAGATACCTTCAATGGCCGCTCCAAGGAATCAACCCTTTGTTGCTTTCAATGGAGGGAATCCTTTGAACTTGGCGCAACACAATGATATTCCAATGACGGCTTTGAAGAGTCTGCCAATTTTCACGAGAGAAGACCAAACCACTCCAATTGAACATTTGAGAGATGTGGCTTCATTATGCGGAGTCCACCACATAACACAAGAGGACGTTGCAATGAGATTGCTAGCTGCTTCACTGAAAGGAAGAGCTGTGTAGTGGTACAGGAGCCTACCTGTCAGTTCAATTGCAACATGGGATGATTTTGGAGAAAAATTGCATAAGCAATTCCAAGACAGGTTTGATAACTTGTCTCTATTGGAGCAACTGACTACAATTAAGAGGGCTCTGCAAGAGCAGATGAACAACTTCAACTTCAGATTTCAAAGAACTTGGGATAGAATCCCTGCAATGGTGAGGCCACCTCCAGAGTATGCATTCCTATACTTTTTGAGAGCTTTGAACAACGATATAGCTATCATGATACAGTCAATGGGGGGAGTGTCTTTACCATATACCTTTGACATAGCTATCAGAGCTGAAAATAGCTTAATACAAGCTGGTAAACTTGCTCCCAGGCCACCAATGCCAATATTTTCATAAATTCATGCAAACAGCCCTTTGCAAATACCTCCTTTCACTCCTCTACCAGCTGTACCAATGCTACCAGCTATTGTTCAAACCATTAAAAAGCAAGAAAGTGTTGCTTCAAGCTCATCAAATGAATTACAAGATATCAAAAGTCTTTTACAGACTTTTGGTAACAAGTTGGTGAACTTGGAAAAGTAACAGACCTATTCCAGGCCTTATCAACAGCAAAATCAGGCCTCAAGTCAGCCTTTTCAAGGTCAATAGCAGCAATTCCAAGGGAATAGACAGCAGTATCAGGGCAATTATCAGGGCCCAAAATAGAGTGTGAACACAAGGCCTTTCCAGGCCTATGTTCTAGCACATGTTAGTGCAGTCAGGGACCTAGTTCCCACTCAAAACAACTTAGCGACTGATTATGAGTGGTGCTACCCTTGTAACCAGCCTCATAATCAAGCCACTTGTTCAAATGGACTCATCAATCAAGCACTGATGGTACAAAATGCTTCAGGTTTGCAGCAAAGCGCATGCAATGATGCATCTTCACAACATCAGGACCAATTCAGTAATGATACAACCCTGCTTAATTGGCAAGGTCAAGAATTATGTGGGTTGAATGAGGATAGCTCTCTAGTTGTAGCTAACACCAGGGCAAAGAAGAGAGCATCTGAACTTGACCAAGTAGCTAACAAAGGAAAAGCGTCAATTGTGGAACCATCTACCTCTTGAGTGACTAGTGGTTGGCAAAGAGATCAACAACTCCCAGACAAGGAGTAGCCACACTTACAAGCTGATCACACTAGCGTAAAGGTACACAATAAAAATCCAATTGTACCTTTTAACATTCTTGATAGTATGAAAAGGAAAAATGTAACCATGTCTATGTGGGATTCTTTAGTTATCCCCGGTCAAAAGGATATGTTACAGACAACTCTGTCAAGTTTGAAAATATCTGATGAATCTGAGCCCCCAATAGGTCAGGTTAGAGTCGTGTTAACAAATGATTCTCAGGGAAATGATCAGCAGCCTTGCATAGAGACTGAAAAAGGAGTTAAACCACCTCCTTTCTACGTATCAGTGATTATTGGTGATAAATTATTCCATAACTGTATGGTAGATAGTGGAGCTAGCAGCTTCGTCATGCCAAAACAGATTGCTGACAAACTTGGATTAAAATACCAGCCTTTAGAGAAGGGAGTGATTCAATTGGATGGCACTTTGGTTAACACTTTGGGAATTATCAAGGATTTAAACCTCACTCTCCATGCTTGTCCAAACTTTTCAATCCCTCAAGACATATGTGTCATAGACCTTCCACCTTTCTTTTCCTTGTGTTTATCTAGAGACTTTACAACCAAGATAGGTGGTTATGTGTCAGCTGATTGGTCACATATGATATTTAGAACAAGATATGGGACTAAGGTTACGATCAAGTCTGAAAGGTTGGCCAAAGACCACATTGAGCCATATAACCCAAGCCCCTTCAATGCCACTCCTTCTGTTGCAAATGCAAATTGTGTTGCGTTTACTGACAACGAACTAGTTGCTGCTCAAGAACTCCAACCAGAAGTTGTTCCTGACGTGCTGCTACATGAATGGGTGGTTGAAAATGTATCAGACAGTCCTAAGGATCTCATTCAAGATGCTGGTATGGGAAACTATGTCATTCTTGAGCCTGATACAGAGATTCCAAATTTGGAGAAAGGTGCAGATCCGTTATTGCAACCACTTAATGGACTTTGGGAGATTTTCTTTGATGGTTCTAGAAGTAAAAATGGAGCAGGAGGAGGTGCAATGTTGATTTCTCCACAAGGTGATAGGTACTACTCTACATTCTATTTTGCTTTTGCATGCTCCAATAACATTGCTGAGTATGAAGGCCTTGTTCAAGGTCTAGAGTGGGCAAGAAAGAGAGGAATAACCAGCTTGAAAGTCCATGGGGATAGAAAATTAATTTTTAATCAAGTAAGGGGCCTGAATGTTGCCAAGAATGACACATTAAAGTCTTATAGAAATAGAGTGTGGAACATGCTCGAATACTTTGATGCCTTTAACTTAGTGTCTATCCCAAAAAATCAGAACAAGTATGCTAACAGGCTCACAGCCATTAGAGCACAGTTTGATATTCCAAATGACATCAGAAAGGAGAAGGTGCAATAGTATGTGAAGGTTGTAGTCAGACCCTCAATTCCTGACAACAACATTCACTGGCAAGTCTTTGACAGTGATGATCAGATCCTTTCCTTCTTGCTAGAGGAAGATCAGTTCTCCATGGTGAATCAAGCAAAACTCAAGCAGCAGTATGGTGATTAGGTCATACAGCTAAAGACAAACAAATTGCTCAAAGGTTTGGTTACCTTAGAGTAGATTTTCAGTACTGATGATCAGCTCAAAAAGGGTAGAGCTGGCTTGCAAATCAAAGAAGAACACTATGAAGAGCTGGAGATTTTCAAAGGAAAACTTCTTAAGATAGGAAAACTTTGTTCACCTGAAGATAGACAAGCTTTTGTTGCTTTGTGCCAAGAGTTTCATGATGTATTTGCTTGGGAGTATTCAGATTTGAAAGGATTTGATCCCCATATTGCTCAGCATACAATCGAATTAGAACCTAATGCCAAGTCAGTAAGGTAGAAACAAAGGCCCTTGAATCCTAAAATTGAGCCCCTAATGATTAAGGAGTTGACTAAACTAGTTGAGGGGGGTATTGTCTTCCCTATCAAGCACACTTCATGGGTTTCTAATCTTGTACCGGTTATAAAGAAAAGTGGTGAGATAAGGCTCTGTGTAGACTTCAGGGATCTTAACCGATCCTCTCTAAAAGACCACTACCCACTGCCCTCCATGGAACAAATCTTACAAGAGGTTGCTAGTTCTGAAAGGTTTTCCTTACTAGATGGTTTTTCAGGATATAATCAGGTGCTGGTTAAAGAGGAAGATCAGTTTAAGACTGCTTTTACAACTAAATGGGGCACCATGGCATAAAAAAGGATGCCTTTTGGTTTGTCCAATGCTGGTGCCACGTTTCAGAGAGCCATGGACATGGCGTTTCAAAGTTTGATCAACAAGATTATACTAATTTACCTAGATGACATCACAGTTTATTCTAAGAATGTTGATGAACATCTATTACATCTTAGGCAAGTGTTTGAAAAATTTAGAGAGTTCGGTATCTCCCTCAATCCAAAGAAGAGTATCTTTGTTGTCCACGAAGGGAAACTATTAGGACACATAGTGTCAAAGCAGGGAATCATTATTGACTCTGAAAGAGTTAGAGCCATACTTGAGTTGCCGCTGCCTAATCACAAGAAGGGCCTACAGAGCTTTCTGGGACAAATCAACTTTCTGAGAAGGTTCATTCCAAATGTGGCGAAACTACTACAACCTCTAACAACCATGTTAAAGAAGAATGCAGTCTAGAGTTGGACAAAGGAGGCAAAGCACAGTTTTGGAGAAATCAAGGAGGCGTTAGCATCTGCTCTGACATTGGTAAACCCTGACTTCTCTAAAGACTTCTTTTTATACGCTTTTGGTAGTGGTGGTGCAATCTTCGCTATGTTGGTTCAGAAGAATAGCGATAATTTGGAGCAACCCATAGCCTTCTTTAGCCAAATACTTGCTGATTACGAAGAAAGGTATACATTTGTTGAAAATCACGTCCTCTCTGTGATTAGAATTCTGAAGAAATTTAAACCTTTGCTTTCAAACAATAAGGTTCATATTCTGGTTGCACACTCAAGTGTGAAGAAATTTCTGTTGAATAAGGATCTGAATGAAAAAAGAGCAGGGTGGATCACTAAGGTCATGGAGTACGATGTAGATATTAGCATCACCAAACTAGTTAGAGGTAAAGGTCTTTGTGAACAGCTTGCTTCAGGGTCGAGCAGTGAAAGTGAACTAGAAAAGGATTTTGTGCTTGCCAATACAAATGAGCCTCAGAATGCTCAAGATGATGTGCCCATGGGAATAACTAATTGGGTTCAAGATATGACCCAATTTCTACAAATTGTTCAATGCCCATTAGGTATGAACAGAGCCAAAAGAAGATACTTTAGACTATAGTCCATACCATATGTGTTGATGGGAAATGTTCTTTTTAAGAAAGATCTGAATGGTGTCCTGTTTAGATGCATTCACAGCGACCAAATTCAAAAAGTGCTTCATGAGTTTCATGATGGAGCTGTAGGAGGTCACTTTGCTCCCAGAACTACTGCCTGGAAGGTTATGAGAGTTGGTTACTACTAGCCCAACTTGTTCAAAGATGTGTATGCCTAGTCAAAAAAGTGCATCAAATGTGCTCTATTTTCAGGAAAGGAAAGGCTGCCTATTATGCCCCTACATCCAATTCAAGTAGAGCAACCCTTCATGAGATGGGGCATTGATTTTATTGGACCAATAAATCCACCTTCCAGTGCTGGTCACAAATGGGTACTTACAGCCACTGACTATTTTACAAGATGGACAGAAGTGGTTGCATTGAAGAAAGCAAAGGAATCCTCAGTGTTGAACTTCTATGAAGATATAGTCACTAGGTTTGGAGTACCTGACTCCATCATATCCGATAATGCCCTTGCATTCACGGGTCTAAGGGTAACTAACTGGGCCGTCAAGCACGGTATTCATTTGAGCACATCTTCAAATTATTACCCTCAAGGTAATGGCCTAGCTGAGAGCACAAATAAGAACCTCATCAAAATTATTAAAAGAACCATAGAGGACAACCAAAGGACCTGGCCCAGTAGTTTAAAGAATGCACTTTGGGTAGACAGAGTGACCCCTAAGAGGTTTGTTGGTAACTCGCCATATACGTTGGTATATGGTAAAGAGGCAAGATTGCCACTATCCGTGGAGCTTCCGACTCTTGATATTATCTGCCAGTTGGAGATGTTTGAGGAGCAGGACCCCATGTCTGTGAGGTATTCAAAGCTCATGGAGCTCAAAGAATCAAGGGACAGAGCAATGAAATCTTTAGAGTATCATCAACTCCAGACAAAGAGAACATTCAACAAAAAGGCTACAACAAAATATTTTAAGGAGGGAGACCTCGTGCTCAAATGGGATGTTTTGAAAAGTAGACCAAGCCATCACACCAAGTTCGACAACATGTGGACTGGATCCATTTATTATCACAGGCTGTAAAGAGCATAATGCATATCAACTAGCTACAACAGAAGGTGAAGTGCTTCCTATCCCAGTCAATGGGATACACCTTAAGCCCTGTTTGCAAATCTGACAGGTCTATCTATTGTACATAATAGTTTAGGCTTTATGTTTTCCATAAGTGTTGTTTCAGCATAGTATACATTTTCTCTTTTAGTTTCCCCTGTCTTGCCATTTTGGCAACCTGTTGTGTCCTATAAGTCTCATGCAAATCGCAACCATGTGCCGATTAACGTTTTATTTGTTCTCTGAGTTTTCTAACGACTCCATGCCCAATGGATAAGCCTGGTCACTGGTTCTCATGTTTAGCAGGCAAACATCCCGCAAAGGTCGCCAGAATTGTTGCCTCCATTTCACCTACAGTTAAATCAGGCGAGATAACCAAATGTTAGATCTTTAGAGGCCAGTGGGACCTTCACACAAGGGCAAAGACTCTACATTTGTTGCTAGGTCACAGGGAACTCAATGGGAGAAGCCACCCTAGGAAGATTTGACATGAAAATCATCTTAGGAGAAAGTCGGCCAGACTCTCCTACTGTCTGGCCGACTAACTGTTTGATTCATTCCATCCTAAGCAGGTCGCTGAGACCTAGTTTCTGTCATGCCGAATGAGCCTACAGAGCCTATCGCTATAACAGAGAGGGTTCAGTGTGACCTCTTACCGGATGGATTTCCTTGGTTGATAGGCCATTCAACCGTCATTTGCCGAGACTCTCGGCGACCACGGGCTTCGGGGAGACCTACAACGTGCGGTGAGAAGTCCCAGCGAAGGTTCAATGTCTCACCGACGTGTGAAGAGTCTCGAGGCAGGAGATGCTTTCGGCAAAAGTGAGGGGCTTCACTGGGAGGTCTTGGCAAGGAAGAAAGTCTCGCCGAAAGGAAAGGATGGACCTCTATGTAGTTGTCTTTGGCAGGAGTCCCGCCGACACAAAGGAACCTTGATGTAACTATGGGACTTCGCCAGAATGTCCCGCTGACATCAGATGTCTTGTCGAAGGGTGAGAAGAACTCAGAAAGCTGCAGGATTTCGGTGAGAGTTTCAACGAACGTAAAGAAGAGCTCAGACAGAATGAGGGCAGGGTCAGCAGGATGTCTTGCCGACTGAGCAAGCTCTCCCTGAGCTCAAGGGAACATCCCGGTGGAGTGAAATGCTTTCGTGGTAACACCAATAGGCTCTTGCCGATACTCAGATGGGTCCTCACCAAGGAAAAATGAATTCGGAAAGACTCTTGCCGAAAACACAATGGTAGCTCTTCGGGAAGACAAAAGGGAATTCGGCGGGTGGTCTTAGCGACCCGTTAATGTCTCAAGACCAGGAGGCTTTCGGTGTGTCTTTCCAAGTTTGATAAGAGGTCTCCCTGACTCGGTGTTGTCTCACCGACAGTAAAGTGAACAGCTCGGCAGAGAGTGAAGAGGCGTTCGGTACGAAGTCCGGCCGACAGACCAATGTCTCACTGAAAGCCAAAGGAGCTCGAGCCCGGAGGAGAAGAGTAAGCTCGGGGGCAAACAAAATGAGCTCAACGAGAGGTCATTGCCAAGAGTCATACCGACTGTGTATGTGCTCGCTGAGAAATGGAGGGCTCGTTAGGAGGTCTTCCCGAATATATAATCTCTAGCCGACAGTGATGGATGTACCAAATGAAAAGGATATCGATGTGACTCAATGGTGCTCACTGGGACTTCTAACTGAATCCGTTTGTCTTGCCAATGGTTTTGGCGGTGTCAACATGACTTCTAAAGTTGCAAAGACACATAATTGCATCGGCAAGACACTTTCAGTATCTTGCTAAGATGCAATTTCACTCAAAGGGACTTTTGACCAGCTGCAGGGCCTACGTGGAAGGTGTTCGACTAACCAGAGGGATCTAAGGTGAGCCGTGGCAGTTTGATCAGAATGTGGAATGCCAACATGGGACGAATGCAACATGAATACAACATATATTTGTTCTGAGCTTGGGGGGCATTCAATGCGGTTCTTCAACAGGGGACTCGGTAGCTAGACACGATGGATCAAAAGAATTAATGCTACAAAAAGATCAGGAGAAGGCTTCTCCAAGGGCGGTTCTTCACACTGACACCAATAGCAGGGACACGCAGGCTTCAGCATTAACTTCATCCAAAAGATTTTTGGGTAGATCTTTATGGTCTTCGATATTTTTTGTAAGCCCTAAGGGGCCGACATACAGTCTGTATATAAGGCATTTTTTGCCTTTTTGTAAATAGTTCTGATTACACACTCTAAAGAGTTGGTGATTTTCAATCAATCCTTTCTTAGTCAACGTATGTGTTTTGTAACTCAACAGGAATCTTGAATATAACACATAATTTACCTTGGAAGTTCATGTTCATGTTTGTATTGATCCTCATTTCTGTATCTTTCTTTTGTACATGCAGGTCTATAACTGTGTTTTCACATTTCTGCATTTATGTCTCAAGGTTGTGAAATCAATATTTCCTTCCCAAGGTGTATGTGTAGGCCAAACCTGTTAGGACTAAAGCATTAAATCTGAAAGAGGTTGTTCTGGGTATGTAAATCAATTGAGTTAGGCTTTCAAGTGTGTGCTCTTACTGTGTTCATTTCATGGTTTCTCATTAATATGGTGTATCACCATAGGTTTAGTTCCATTTTTATGCATCTCTTCCCTCTTTCCTCTCTAAGAAACAATAGTTTAGGTGATACCCAAAGGAAGTCGGCCTTCTCTGGAGGTTCATTTCAGCTATAGGTGACCCACAGCCTTGAGATGATCCCATGTTGCTCTAGAATGCTTAGTTTTTCGTAAACTTTGCACAAGGTGTGATTCTAGGTGACAACATGAGCATTACTAGACTTCATGAAGTCATTTGATTTGTAATGTGATGCTTCAGGAGAGGGCATTAGTGTCGTTTTGATGCAGGAGAGACACACTATTGCTTTTTGAGAGTAGGAAGCTTAGGGGTTCAAAGAGGTTCTATAGAATTTATGACAAGGAGATGTTAGCCATTATGCAAGCTTTGGCTAAATTCATGCAATACTTGGTGGGCAGCAAGTTCAGTGTGTGTACAAACCACAACAGCCTGAAACACTTCCTTGGACAGCGAGACCTAAATGAGAGACAGCAGAAATGGGTCAGCAAACTACAGTCGTATGATTTTGACATCACCTTCATTAAGGGGAAACAAAATGTTGTAGTTGATGCCTTTCTCGTAGACCTTAGTTGAATGCTATGGCATAGATCTTTGATGATTGGAGGCATCAGATCATTACGGAGTATGCTAAGAACCCATGCGCTTCTAGCATTGTTGATGGGACATAGCAGGATATTAGGTACACCGTTGTGAATGACTTGATCATTTACAAGGGGCGGATTTTTCTAGTTCCTGATTCAGAGTTGAGGGATACAGTTCTGAGAGCCTTTCATGATCTTCCTATGGCAGGCCATCCCAGCTATTTCAAAACATATAAGTTGGTACGGGAATGGTTTACTTGGAAAGGGCTAAAGACTAATGTTCTTTAGTATGTACGAGAGTGTTCTGTTTGCCAGCAGAACAAACAAGAACACACATATCCTGTTGGATTGCTTCAGCCACTTCTGATACCTGACAGGAAGTGGGAGTGTTTATCGATGGACTTTATCATGGGTTTTCCGAAAGCCCAAGGTAAAGATTGCATTTACATAGTTGTCGATTGGCTGACAAAATATGCGCACTTCTTTCCGATCACTACTACATTCACAGCATCGCAGACTATAGAGCTTTTCTTTAGAGAGGTATTCTGACTACATGGGTTTCCTCAGACTATAGTCAGCGATAGAGACAGTTGGTTCATGAGAAACTTTTGGCACAAGTTGTTCAGAGTTTGTGGGACCAAACTGACACCTAGTACCAACTACCATCCATAGACAGATGGACAGACGAAAATTTTCAATAAGTGGGTGGAAGGATATCTACGCAATTACATAGCTGGACAGCAGAGAGCTTGGGTGAGGTGGATATACCTCTATGAGTATTGTTATAACTCTACTCACCACATGACTATACAGATGACGCCCTTCATGGCATTGTACGGGTATGAGGCGCCCAACCTTTTGGATTTGATATTGAGTGATAACAGAGTGCCTAGTGTAGGCGACATGATGCAGAGTCAGTAGGAAATTTTGAGGTCTCTCAGAGACAATATCCAGCGGGCACAGAATCAGCAGAAGCAGTATGCTGACCAAAAAAGGGTTGAGCATTCTTTTGGAGTGGGCGACATGGTGTATCTCATGTTATAGCCATATTGTCAATCCACTACGGAAAAGTGGTGCAGAGAAGCTGAAACCTCGTTACTATGGTCCATTTCGAGTTATCAAATGAGTGGGCGAGGTTGCTTATGAGTTGGACTTACCGACGGATAGCAAGGTTCATAACGTATTTCACGTCTCACGCCTGAAGAAGGCATTGGGTCAGCATGTGATTCCCTCTCTAGTACTGCCACCCCTTGATGACAAGGGGAAGTTGATATTAGTGCCTGAGGCCATCCTCGATGTCCGAGAGAGACATCTTCGGAGGTGAGTTATCAGAGAGTATTTGATCAAATGGAGAGACTTGCCAGTTGAGGATGCTACTTGGGAGTTGGAGGATATTTTGCAGCATTCAGAGCTGAGATTGCTTTAGGACAAGAAATTTCAGAGAGGGTGGACTATAATGTCCCCTTCCTAGGCAGTACAGATATTTCTGAGGTTAACCTATTATTTAGATCCTTGTAGGCTGGCAGAAGTGTTTAGAGAATCACTTGAGGCAGTTATCCAGCGTTTGGGAGCATCACTATAGCAGTTGATTCCGGTTTGGGCATTAGCAGATACTTTCAAAGTGATTTACAAATACTTACTATTTATAGTAAGTCAAGTAGGCAGGAGCTAATATTTCTGGCAGGGCACCTGGTTCAGCCGGTCATCTCAGTTTCGACCCAGTTTGACAATTTGTTGAGCAGATGAAGAATAATGGAGCATTTAATAATAATTAAATGATTATTATTTTGACTTTATGTTATAAAGTCACTTTAATGATATATTAAAATATTAATTATTAATGGCATATTATAAAGTATTTAATACTTTATAATAAAGGAGAATTATTATTATAATGAGTATTTATTTATTCATTAAAAGGGACACCATTATTTTAATTATATTGCCTAAGTCAAAAAGAGGCGAATTTATATTATTAAATGCAATTTAAGTGTTTTTTTTAGAAGGGTCAAATTCTTGAGAGGATTATATATTCTACCAAAGGAAAATCGAACTCATATGTTGATTATTCTAATTTGTCATTATTTTCTCTCGGAGAGCATTGAGGTTTGAGAAACCAGGGTTTCTGCAGATCATCAGATTTTGAAGAACGTTCCCTCTTCAGAATCTGGCATACTGAGACTGTGAAATACAAGTTGAATATTGTCAACAGGGTGACTTCATTCAGAGATTATATTTGCGCTTATTAAGTTGATTCAGAATTGGTTTGAGGAGATTATTCATCAGATACTGGGGCGACTTAACTGAGATCCATTTCTAGTGGTTTGGCACACTTCCCAAGAAAGTGTAGATTTCCTTCTTGCTGGTACAGGCCGTACATTGTTGCAGCCAAGGCCGTACTTCCTCTCCAAAGCAAATTGCTTGGCCATTTTACCTTTTGTCTTCTGCAAGTTGGACGCCTAGGGTTTCTGGAGCTATTGCATCAGTTTCAAGGTGGGAGATTTCATCATTCCTTTCAGTCGTACCATCTCAGTCACTCTTTCTTGCGCCTGCAAGCTTATCCAGGTTTTCAATAAATAGCTTGCCTTTTTGTCTGAATGTTTAAATATTGTAGTTGTAATCATTCGAGAAGATTAATAAATCATCTAGCTTCGAGATCTAAGCTGTATTTTGTTGTTTACAAGCATTTGGTATTTTATATTATTTTTCCAGTCATTTCTTTGCAAAATCGCAATTTGTCCTTTTATTACAAAAATGCCAAAAAAAATCAAAATACAAAGAAACAAACAAAACTTTAGTATTATTGGCCAGTGATCGGGTTGAGAGACACCTAGTCTCTTACACAAACCCCTTTAAATAAGATTATTTTTATTTAGGGTTTGGGGGTTCGGTTGAACATATAATGAGGTTCGGTCGAACCATTGGGTTCGACCGAACCCATTGAGTTTGGGGAAAAGGAAAAAAATGAAATTTCCTTCCTCATAAAATTTGTAAACCACTATTGTGGTTTGACCCGAGATTAAAAATTCTAAATATATTGATTATGTATTCATGAAACTAAAATTTGTGGTATTGATATACTCACATTGCATGGTATCTAATGTGGCTTATGTAATAAGAGATTGTTATATTTGGCATTTAGCATAACTTTGGATTCATTATTAGATGCATTATACTAAATACTCTATGTCCTTCTATTCCACAACTAAAATAAGATCATATAAAGGATGTTTCACTACATCTACCATATCATCCTCCATTTATCTATTATTCATCTATTCTTTTATTTCATTATGAACTGATACTTCCTCCTTCTCCAATTTCTTCATTATAAGGTCTTTCAACACCATCTTTATGTCTCTCTTTGGATTAATCCATCATCATCATTGCATTAATCCATTAGGTTAAACCTTAAACCCTAAACCTAACATCCATCACCATTACATTAATCCATTAGGCTAATTTTAGGCTAATATAAATTTATTAATCTAAGCGTCTTTTGTGCATCATAGTCCTTTCATTATCCATGCATCTTTCCATCCTAATCATTACATATCTCCCATCCCATTAACCAAATAATCTTGAATCCAAAAGCTTTATTTTATATGGAAATGATTCTTGTACCTATTCAACCATATTATTAAATTGATCTGCATACATTCTCACAAGGAACCAAAGGTATTTTATTTTCTTTTAGGGATCACTACCATAAAAAAGTATTCATCCATTTTTCTAGTCTAACTTAACAAGAAAATGAAATAAGGCAATAAATATAAAGATAAAGAAAATATACAATACCTTTTACTTTAAATAACCTTGCTCCTTAGAGAGAGTTAAAATGGAGTGCACCCTTGCTCTATTTGATATGGTCTCTTGAGTAGATGCTTGATTGAATACCATGAATAGAATGTGGATTTCTCTTTATTAAACCAACATAATCTTGGTATAGTTGGATGATTTTTGATAGAAAAATGGTAGCACGTGCACCTACGAGAAAATGTGTTGATGATAATGAAGGGTAAATGCTTCTATTTGTAGACTCTTGTTGTGAGGAATGATGTTACAATTAAAAAATCAACATATCATAATATATGAGATATATCAAGAAAGAGGAAATAACCAAGTGTCAAGAGGAGGTTGATTGGAAAGGGTGGCTAATGATATGGATTGGACAAAGAAAGGGGAGATCTTTGTATGATTTCCAAAAGAGGAAATATTTAACTTTTTGACTACTCCAAGGGAGGTGGGAGATTTTAAATTAGGACAAACTAGAAAGAGGAAAATTGTCTCATGCATGGACAAACCTTAAACCATCATTTGTCTCAAGTGGATTTAGAAGGGATGAGGTGGAGAATAGTCAGAAGATTGTGCATACTTGCACATGTAAAGAGAAATGACACATGTCACATGATGGAATATTTGAGAAAATTAGAGGAATATTAAAATATGAAAAGAAATAATGAAGGATTAAGGTGGATTAATTAATTAATTGGGTTTAGAAAAATTATTGAGCGAGGGATCATTTGCAATCATTTTATTCCACAAATTTCTGATATTAAATCCAACCTTGTGCAACATGACCTAGTCACTGTGATGCAAATTCCTCAACATGCATACCACATAGAGAAAATTTGTCAATTCTAGTGGCATAGGGCTTAAGGGCATAAATGTGTCTCTAACCTTGGGTCTCGAGGGGTAGCTTATGGTGCAATAAGAGTAGAATTGGAAAAAGTGTAGGAGATATTCTATGAAATTGTTGCTTGCACATCTAGATTAGTGCTTGTGTGACTCGGATTAGTGCTACCATGATGAATAGCCACTTGTGGAGTGAAATTATTCTTGTAGAGAGGAAGCTCACTTGTGTTGGGGAAAAGCATGCTTGTACAAAGTAATGCTAGTTTTTCTTGTGTAAGAAAGGGGCTTACATCTGTGAAAAACAATGGGTGTTATAAAACCTAGAACCCACATATTGACATTGTAAAACCCTCTACACATAAGAACCCAATTGGTTAGTCACCCATCAAGTCAATTTGATTAGTTTTATGTATCCTCCACTTGCAACTCCTCTCCAAGCTCTCCACCCTTGAGCGTAGAACAAGCAAAATGCAATCACTCACAACCCACTGTGTTTTCAAACCTGCAATTATTTTGTGCATTTCTTTTTTCTCATATGAGGAAATTGAAATGAAATTTTTACTCTAAGTAACATTTGTGGTATATTTTTAAAGTGTCTTTCATTACATTTGTACTCTCTAAATAAGAAAAGGTTTTCATTACAATAACTGCAGGTTGGAAAACATCAAGTGTTATGAAACCTGCAACCCAAATACTACTATAAAACCCTCTACACATAGCAATCCAATTGGTTAGTCACCCCTCAAGTCAATTTGATTAGTTTTATGTATCCCCCACCTGTAGCTCATCCCCAACCTCTCCACCCTTGAGCTTAGAACAAGAAGAATGCAATCACTCACAACCCACTGTGTTTTCCAACCTGTGATTATTTTGTGCATTCCTATTTTCATCATATGAGAAAATTGAAACACAATTTTTACTCTAAGTAACTATTGTGGTAAATTTTGAAATTCCCTTTCATTATATTTGTACTCTCTAAATAAGAAAAGGTTTTCATTACAATAACTGCAGGTTGGAAAATACTAGGTGTTATGAAACCTGCAACCCACATACTATTGTAAAACCCTCTACATGTAAAAACCCAATTGATTAGTCACCCCTTAATTCAATTTGATTAGTTTTATGTATCCCCCACTTGCAACTCCTCCCCAAGCTCTCCACCCTTGAGCTTAGAACACACATAATGCAATTACTCACAACCCATTGTGTTTCCAGCCTACAATTATTTTGTGCATTATTTTTTTCATCATATGAGGAAATTGAAATGTAATTTTTACTCCAAGTAATAGTTGTGGTAAATTTTGAAAGTGTCTTTCATTACATTCGTACTCTAAATAAGAAAATATTTTCAAATTACAATAATTGCAAGTTGGAAAACACTAGGTGTTATGAAACCTGCAACCCACATACTGTTGTAAAACCCTCTACACATAACAACCCAATTGGTTAGTCACCCCTTAGGTTAATTTTATTGGTTTTATGTATCCAAACCCACAAATCCTCCCCAAGCTCTCCACCCTTAACCTTAGAACAAGCAAAATGCAATCACTGAGAACCCACTATTTTTTTCCAACCTGCGATTATTTTGTGCATTTTTTCCATCACATGAGGAAATTGAAACATAATTTTTACTCTAAGTAACAATTGTGGTAAATTTTGATGGTGTCTTTCATTACATTTATACTCTCTAAATAAGAAAATGTTTTCATTATGTTTTCATTCGTACAATATTTTCATGTTGTAAAACACTAGGTGTTATGAAACCTACAACCCTCATACTAGCGTAAAACCCTCTACATGTAACAACCCAGTTGGTTAGTCATCCCTTAGGTCAATTTGATTAGTTTTATGTATCCCCCACCCACAACTCCTCCCCAAGATCTCCACCCTTGAGCTTGGAACAAGCATAATTATATCATTCACAACCCACTACATTTTTCCAACCTGTGATTATATTATGCATTAATTGTTCCATCATATGTATAAATTGAAACACCATTTTTACTCTAAGTAACAGTTGTGGTAAATTTTGAAGATTCCTTTCATTACATTCATACTCTCTAAATAAAAAAAGTTTTTCATTACAATCAATACCGTCTAGATATATAATTGGAGGTCAAGGAAAGCACTAGGTGTTATGCAACATGCAACCCACATACTATTGTAAAACCCTTTACATGTAACAACCTAATTGAGTAATCACCCCTCAACTCAATTTGGTTAGTTTTATGTTTCCCCCAATTGGATATATAGATTAGCCTTTAAGACTTCCAACCAAACCAAAGTACCAAGGAAGGAAATGCCACATGGGCTCTTTCATTTCATTTGGCATTTAACTCTTTTCTCAAAAGTAACCTTGGGATAAGGACAATTGAGGGTTAAGTGGTCAAGCCTTTGACTATTAAGCCATATGCAATCTTTAATAAAGTTGTGAGGAATAATAGTGTGAAAGAAAGTATAAGTTTGAAGTAGGTTAATGTAATAAACATAGTTAATTTTGATAATTAAATTTAGATTGATAATTGTAATAATTTATAAAAATTAAATGAGTGGGTTAGGTGTATTTAGTTTTAGAATTGATGATGAAAAATAAAGTTTTTAATGTTTTTTAAACCAATTTATCATTATTATGAATTTTTTTTTATTTTGATCTAGTGAATGCCTTAGAGTCTAAAGTGTGTTAAAAATATCTTGGGCCAATTCTAACTATCATTTCCTTGATATATCATGCAATATTGATTTGAGTTACACGAGATAGATGCTCATTTTTTTCTCTATATATCTATGTTAAAGTAGTGTATATATAGACATTGTTTAGGAGTTTTTTATTTGATTGGTGAATGTGTTCTCCTAGGTCAAACCCACTAGCAAATTAAATTAACTATAATGAGAGATATCAAAGACAACGTTCACAATTATGCAAGTAGCCTATATGATATCAATACAAATTTAATTACTTTGTTTCCCTTTAAAATATATGTTTAAGTATATATGTTAAATTTTCTTCAAGATCATGGCATTCTAACATCTTGCATTGAACATGTGCTATGGTTGCTCATAACAACCCATAGAAGAAGGCAAGAAAATTGGAATTTGAATTTGTACTCTTAGGATTTAAGGATTATGCTTATGCTCCTCAAGATCAACTTGGATCAATATTGAGCCATGTGGAAATGATCTACAATGATAAGTGGTGATCTTGGAGTGGGCAATACATGTATGGAAAAAATGTTAACAATGATGAAATAGGGATAAGTAGAAAAAAAATACATGGAGATATGTGCCACAAGGTACAATAAAGATGGATAGGGATTAGGCCCTGAACTAAAGATGAGAATATGTTACTTATCAATATACTGTTGCATTAAGACATTCTCAATAAAGTGGAGATAAATGGGAAATGGTGTGGATATAGAAAAAATTAGTATCTTCATGAAAAGTGAGTCACTAATTAATTGACTAATGCACATGGTAACTTGTTTATATGTCACAACCAAATCAACTTAAGATCTAAGTTTGATACTAACCATCCCTATCAATTAAAAAATTTGTTGACAGTTGTAAATTTTCATTGCCTGTTATTTTACCTTTAAACAAACATATTAAATTGGTAAAACCCTTTATGAAGTCATTTTAATTCCACAAAATATTTGAGGCGTTGAATTTATGAAGTAAAAGTAGTAGTAACATCACATGATAAATACAAAACTTTAGAAAGTTGATTCACTAATCTAATGGCCATCTACTATCTTGTTAGTTGTACCTTGTTTAACACTAATAAGTTAGAAATAATATTCAATTTAACTCATTGTGAAGAAAATAAATGAAAAAAACTATTAATCAAAATTTGAACATTAAAATTTCTACCAATACCAAGATTTATGTGCTTTTCTAATATGCATTTCAAATAACAACAAAATTTCAATAGTGTATTTAGGTATGACAAAGTGTAGGTTATAAAACAAGTGTATTTTTAAGCATGCAATTGTTATAATATGTAGTGTATGCAATGTGAATTGTGTAGTGAGAAGGTTGAACCCCTATACCATAACGTGCAGGTTAGAAACCAAAGACTATTTTGACACCTCAAATTTCTTATAAGATTTTCATAATTGTTATTGTGTTTTATAACCTTGACCCAATTGACGTGGATAAATAACATTAGATGTATGCTACATTATCCAAATAATCATCCAACCAAGATACTACATGAATCACCATTGAGACAAGAAATAAATGAAGAAAACATAAATTACTACTATGTAAGAAGCATACATCATACTATTGATGAAATGACTACTCAAATAAATATCATTACAATCCCTCCAGTTTCTAGAAAGTCTTGCATGGTTCCTTTGATTGCTTACTATGTTTCCCTTAAATTCTATCCTTATTTTTGTTCAGTTGTCTCTATTGGTCGATTCCCATAATTAATACTAAAATCTCTACAAAGACGATTCACAATTACCTAGCATATACATACAAGTCTTCACTTTCATTTGGATAATGTATGAAGGAAAAAAAATAGGTTTGCTTGATTAAAGAGTACATAAAACAATCATGACAGCTTTGAAATTCATTAATGCAAGATATGAATAAAAATAATGTTGTGAAGTGTAAGACCCTCCCTTCATTCAATACGTATAACTCTTTGTGTTTGATTAGTGGGCTTAAATAGATTTAACCAATGTATTGATGTATGAAAGCAAGCATGGGAATAGTTGCTTAATAGAATATATATAGGTATCTATTAACTTATGTTATAGGGCTAAGAGAGCAAGGGAAGGCTAAGGTTAATTGTGAATTATGGAGTCCAAGCATAGTTAGATAGGTTGCATTATTTTCCTTCATTTATTTAATTTTTCGAATTATAAAGTGAGAATGAGAATAAGGTTTTACTTAATTCGAATAGAGGCAACATAACTTGAGGCTGCATTGCTAAGCTACAATATAATATATTATTGATTTTATCATGACACACACAATTGACACATTATCTTTATTAAACCATCATGCAAAAGCTCTTCTAATATATTATTATATTATTTTAGTTAGAGATTTACAAAATCACTTAGTGATCCTAAATTTTTCCAAAAATAATCAAAAAGTAAATATATTTAATTAGCTTTAGAAGATTGTACTCGTGAAATATGAAGTGTAAGCTAAAGTAAAAAGGGAAATAAAACGTGTAGATGCCACTTGCATTATGCCCAAGTAAGAGTCATAAACTTACTCTATTGGAGAACTTAACTAGAGAATTAACTTTTATAACTCTAGTTTATACTTCCACGATATAATAATTAAAACTAAGAGTTGATAATTAACATAGCCATGCAGAACGCCATTGATTCACTTCCATGCAAAAAGAAAATAAAAGGAGTAGTGAACTCCACATGGCTCCATGAACTTGCAGTCAAACTAGTGTGATGCTTGTCCAGGCGAAAATAAGGAATGAAACTCCTCCTGCATGAGGGAGAAAAATTGCACCTTCCACCACTTCACTCAGTTAACGTGAGCATGCAAGGATTTTGGAAGACGATCCAACTTTCATGCTAGCATTCACTCAGTTAACGTGAGCATGCAAGGATTTTGGAAGACGATCCAGCTTCCATGCTAGCAGATAAAAATGGTGGGTCGAATGAATAATGAGGCAGAGTCAAAAAAAAGATTCTTCAAATTCCATACGTCTTAGAAAAAGGCCAAAAGTTTGATCATTGCCTACAATAGTTGTTCCTGTTGAGGTCACGCGCAGGTGAGGGAGGTAGCATGAGGATTTGTATGGATCGCTTTATGTGATATGCTGGCTGGAGGAGGAAATATGCAGGCCATACACGTTGAAGAGAGCAAAAGCAGTAAGAAGATATTACTATCAATGCACAAGAACCCACTGTAATCCAGAGGACGGGGATCATCAGCCATGGTGACCGAGCAATTCATGTATTTGTGCTTGCAAAGAGAAGGCTAGCTTCTTGCAGCTATATTGGCATTGAGATGGGTATGTATTTCAATCTCAAATTCATCGCATTAAAAGTTTGCGATTTTTTCATGGTGAATTGTTGGCGATGAATTTTCCTTGAAATGAATTTATGGGTGAATTTGTTGGAAGACAGGGGTACAATAATACACAAAGTCACTGCTGTGACAGGATGGACAGAACAAAAATAACACACGAGAATGCACAACGACAACAAATCCAAATAGACAAAAATTAACTTTTCATATATTCCTTGTTTGCTTCAAAATACAAAAACTACAGATTATATTCTCTGTTTTACATTGCAAAATAAAACTTAAACTAACTTGGACGGATGTCCAATGCAAGAGGTGCTACACTCACACTGAAAACTAAAACTAGCTACAATCTTGTAGCTGCAACTGTCAATGTGCTACGTCTGATAACATTCCCTGTTCTGTGCTGCTCCTTGTCTTCTGCTAAGACATTCCTCTGCTGTTGCTGCTGCTGCAAGCTTTTCCCAATGCAAAAAAAAACTTCTACTACTAACTAAGGGCACGGTCCCATGGAGGGGGGCTTCCTAAAAATCCGGGACAGAATCTGCTTAGAATCTGCTTAAATTTTTAGCAGAATTTTTGAAGCTGGTGGTCCCATGAATATTTTGAAACTTCAAAATTGAAGCAGGCTGGTGGTGGAGTGGTGGTGGGATGGTGGTGGACTGGCATGATGTGACTAAAAAATTAATAAATAAACATCACTTCCCTCCAAAAGTGGCAGGAAGTACATTTAAGCAGGTGGGGCAATTTCTAGCCCCACCCCATTTCCACCAGCTGAAATTTTCAGCCACCTGCTTATTTGGGCTGAGAAAGATTCTATTTAATCCTGTAGCAGATTTTGTTTTTGCCATGAAACCACCTGCTTCCGTGAAAACAGGAGCCCAAGCCCCCCCATGGGACTGCAGGGTAACGGTTGCTAAAACATTCCTTTTATCTTGTTTGAAATTTACTCATGAGAATGAGCTCTCAATTCAAATTCAAACTCACTTAACTCGTTTAATGTTGCAGGTATATGTTGGCTGTTGCAAGCGCTCCAATTCAAATTCAAAAATACCAACCTTCAT
Source organism: Sequoia sempervirens (assembly GCA_007258455.2). Lineage (NCBI taxonomy): Eukaryota > Viridiplantae > Streptophyta > Pinopsida > Cupressales > Cupressaceae > Sequoia > Sequoia sempervirens. Next base: position 503,485,721 of record VDFB02058242.1, read on the forward strand.
TTATTGCTGGTAGGCTGCAGGTTGCAAGAAAGCTTACGTGGGGGTGGGTAAGAATGCTGACTGGAGATTATTAAATATTTACAACAGAATTGCTGGTAGTGAATTTGTCTGATGCCAAAATTATTATCCCAATTACAGTAGAATAATTTCATTTAATGCCGTTTGTTGGCTGGCTGGCCTATTTTCTATGTCATAGTATTATTTCAATATATGAACTTTTTAATAGAGTTTATTTGATAAGGTAGTTTCACATTATTGTCCTCTATATTCTTATACAATAGCGCTTCGTATTGAAATTCCTTCGAATATGAAAATCGTTCTTTATCATGCGAAAAAAAACAGCATTGTGTAATATAGTGCAATCTGCAGCCATATCATTTCCACTATCCTTTGTGACCCAAACTTAAGTCAATTATTTCAACACCTGATTTATGGATCTTTACATTTTGGGAGACATCAATCTTCCTCAGTCCTAAACTTTGTCCAGTTAATACTAAATGAGTCAGCAGGAATAAAAATGTCAATTTTTTCAATATCCTTTCTCACAGATTATATGGTCTTTGAATATCTGATGACTATTTTGGTAGATTTTACCCATGGCATAAATTAATATGCTTGTTTTGTTAAATGAAGCACCCATTAAATGGAATTTAAAAAACGTTATGTCTTCCATTCTTTTGTGCCTGTCATTTAATTACAAAATTTTGTTCTCAATATTTCTGAAGAATGAAGATGACCCATATACCAACATAAATCTATCATTTAAGGAAAAAAGCAATGAAGTAATTGGAAAATCCTGAGTGCCCCTCCACTCCTGAAACTACATAATTAATTTTAACCACAAACTCCCTCTTGAATCTTAATTCAGCTTCATACTTCAGTAAGGAATTTCTTTGTAATTGTTATTCTGCCCTCACTTGATTTTTTGTAATGATTTGTAATGGAGTACCATGATTTTACAAGGTTGATTAATTTTATATGTCTATAGTAATTGTGAATTTGAGTATGTTCGACCATTTAGGCCTGCACATTAACACATATTGAATTTGTGATAATCGGTCTGTGTTATTTGAGTTTTATAACTGTAAATTTGGCATGTAATTAAAGGATAGTTCACCATTACCTGCCAACATTTGATTTGGTTCACAGCCACTTGTTCTCTATTATTTTGGTTTGGCTTCATCTTCATTGGTATTTCATTGTTCTTCCGTAAACATACCCGTATGGATATTGTTTTTTTTGTTTACAAGGGTTTTATCATCCTAATTATCATCTTTTGTGGAGCAGTTATATTAGCTAACATTTTATCATTTGATAGTATTAGTTATTCTTTCTCTCAATTATCAAGTTACTACCTTCTAAGTTTAGAAATTGATTTGGAATTAATAAGCATTTTAATCTTTGGATATCATTTGTTGAGATATTAATAATTCTGGATTATTTGATTGAATAATTGTTATTTTTACATAGTTATTGAGATGTTGCTTTCGTCAACGTTAATATAATAGTCATCTTTGTTATTCTAGAAGAAAACCTTGTAAACTAAAACTAGGTTACGCCTTGTCTCCAATCCACAAGAGTATGATTCTATGTTATGTAGTTAACTATTGTTTTGGGTGATCTAGAGTGCTACATTGCAGAAAAAACTGTTCACACAATGTTTTAGAAATATTTCAAAGGCTTTTTGGGTTTTATTCCTTGTCCTTCCACCTTTCCAAAACATTTTGAATTTTAAAATTTGGGTAAGAGATGTAAAAGTTATGACTGTTCAATCACTGCCCTTTTTCTATTGAAATCAGCAAGCTAAAAAATATTGGGTAATTTGGACTTTTATGGTTTGTTTATTTATTTTTTAATAGAAATTTTTTGTTTATTACAGTTTGTTTGTTTTCTTTTGAATAGAATTGTTTTGTGTATTAAGAAGATCTCAATTATAATATTGGATAAGATTTGTATAAAGGAATGAGGTTGATGAAAAATATTGAATTAGTTAGTGTATTTGTTTAATATTGTTGTAAACCAAAATAGAAAATATGATTCGTGAATGTAATAGGGTCTTAAATGTTATTGATAACTCATGCTAGAGTGTAATATTTTGATTAATATTATATGATAGGTTTGTATTTAAAACTTTACTCAATGTATTCCTTATTAAAATATTACTTAAGGTATGGTTAAGATATAGGGCTTTATAGTGTGGCAATTGAGAAATCTTCCATTAACGTTAGTCCAACAATTAAAATCAAGTTCCTTTGGATTAAGAGTCTTCTTTTAAATTGTTAATAGTACCATCGTTGTATGGGTTAGTGCTATGATTAAGATTGATGTTATGTCATCTTTTTAACCTAGTGGATTATACCCCTTTGTTAGCCAACCATATGTGTGATGGTTGAAGATCAATTGTTGAACTACGATTCCTCTGTGAATCATGTAGGCAAGGCCATTAGAGATGAGCCCTCGAGGAATTAGGTTTGGTCCCTTAGGTTTCCCAATACTTGTTTGAAAAACATATTTACATGAGTTGGTCTTGTGTTGTGAATTAAAATTTTGGTATTTGTGTTATACTCTTACCTGAGTTTGTGTTGGAAAGTTTTGGGCATTACATGAAGCAATGTATGCGAGAAATACATTATACATAGACAATTCTCCAAAAATTTTATTAAGTGAATATCACATGATTGTTTACATCAGAAACTAAACACGATATTTATAGGGGCTCTACTAGTGCCACCCAACCACTCCGCCAAATAATATGAGTTAGGGCAACAATAACTAGTTGACATTATGATTGATCATCCAGAGATTACATAAATTTAACCATCAACACTTTGATTAGATAACTAATAGAACCCAAATTATCCAAATATAATTCACCATATAACTTATGATAAGAACTTTTAAATTGTCTACATATAAAACAAACCACAACATTTTCTTTGGTAAGCTCTACAAGAACTATTCCCATGAATACAGAGAAAGGGGTTTGATCTATGACCAAGCTACTTATAACACTAATTTCACCACAAAGAGGGGCATATGCACATCACCAAGGAGGCCTGCCGCTACTAGATGTTGCCAAATCTTGCACACAAATTAGTAAACATACAAGCTATAGTTAACTTGGATTTGTCATCCAATAATCTTTGGCAACATTTCATCTACGTTTGACAGTCTGTTGTCCCTTGTTCCAATGAACATCTCCAATAACCAGCTCATCATTTGCCTACCCAAGACATGGTTCACATTCTTCAACGGCATGAGGGGTGGGATCATCTTGCCATAAAAGGAAAAAAGATGGATAGAGATAAAATGATTCCAATAAAAAATGTACACAATTTTTTTTTCGCATTGCTTCAATTGCAAGAATTATAGTACCAAACTCTTCTTTTGCCCATCTATGAAATTGGCTCCGCGAGATGTGAAAATTTTTATTGCCGGCAATATCTGTAAAAATACAGATTCATAAACCATTCCACTACACCTTAAGCCATAACCATAAAAATCAGACAATTAGAGAGAGAAATGGGCATTCTGTGTACCTTGATCCGCCCTTTTTTAATTTTGGCCAAAGTTCCAACGTCCAACACAGGATTTTCCCCACACTTGTTCTTGAGCTCGAGAGGGCCCATAGCAGGCCTTCTAATACCATATCTACTGGTGTCGCCCAACATCACCCAAGCCACCAAAAGCAACAGAAAATCCTCCACCCAAAGTAGCAGCCATTTCAGAAGCCACATCACCACTTCAAACGTTGATTTCTCAAGCATTTCTCTTGGTAACACATGGAACTGAAAAAGTCGAAAAAACCAAAACAATTGCTACTTGTTCATAAGATCATAATAACAAACATAAAATCACCGACATCCACCAAATTATATAACCCATTTTATACTTACAAAGCTGCAGAAGATACTGAAGGGGTTGGCATTATGGTTTGACAGATCAAGAGACATTTCCATGCCGAAAGTTCCACAACAAACAACCAACACATTCTGTCCTTTAAATTCCTCTACAGTTTTATACCTGCTCGCATGAAAAATGCGTCCCTGGAAACACTCGCTGCCTATATTGTCTCAATCCTCATGTTCTTATTCACAGTCGTCACTCTCCATAGCAGACGCAACCACCATTCTCACTGTAAAACTGCCGCCCATCGTTTTATCCAACTGGAAAATAAATATATAAATAACATTTTATTTTCATAGGTGTACAAAATTTATTATTTTAATAAAATATATTAATTAGTGTTTTTTTAATGATAAAAAATAATGAAGTGCTAAAACTAGATATAATATTATTTTAATA
>VDFB02058242.1:503490125-503502189 GCA_007258455.2 Sequoia sempervirens
ATAGAAAATTTTTGCCCAAAAATAGCCAATTTTTTTTTTGATTTTTCTAAAAAATTTGCCTTGATGGAGGACTGAAAGGGGGATTTTTTTCTGCAAAATTGTACGAATTTGTACAAAAAATGCAAACCTTAGATAATACCTCACAGGCTCCCGGTTGAATCTACTCCGATTTTGGCAAATGAACAGGCGATCTATGGGTTTTGAGGCCTTCTGGTCGCAATGGAGAGGTCAGAGAGGTCCTAATCTGCACCAAAAATCAGCTTGGCTCCTGGGTAGAACCAACTAGCCTGCAACATAAAACTCCAAGCCTGCTTGAATCTTGCACTCCAAACTTCCTGGATCTAGGGTTGATGTTTCAATGGACTAGCTATGATACCATGTAGAGATGATGGATTGCACAACCCCTGAAGCTCTGGAATCTTCAATGCAGGACTTTAGCCATGAAAGATAATCAATCACAAAGAGAAGTGTTGCAACAATGTAATGCTGATTAAAGATTCTATTGATAATATGATATTGATATGATATATTACAAATGAACAAGATGCCTAATTAAATAGGAAAGAGGTAAACCCTAATATGCATGAGATGTTGCCAAGTGTTAAAATCTAACAACATGTGAACCCTATGTTGATGATCATTAAATGAGGAGATAAGTTCTAGAAGGAATCTTATCCCGCAATCTAGGAAAGGGAATATTATCCCATTTATTAAATGATTGCAACCTAGGACTAAATGATTTATGACCTAGAAGTTAACTTATGCTGGTGTATTGAATTGAATTAATTAATTACACCCAACATATAGTTTTCTCTTCCTCTATCATTGTCGTGCCGAGGCCGCCTTCCTCATTGAGGGCATTCAAAGTTGGGGCCTCTAGTGGATCATACTATGTATGAGAAGAGAAACCCTGAGAAGCATGCAATGGTGGGTGGTTTGTATGTGCACAGAGGAAGGCTATGGCATAATATTTCTCCTTCATGTTGATGTCCATGGTGGTGCAGATGTGATGAGAGTGTCTACGCATTGCTCTAAGAAAAAGGTGGTCACATTTGAACTCAAAGCTGTCTAATGCCCTTGTAAATGTCTGCAAACTCATGCCTCTGCTACAAAAATTTGTGGGGGAAGAGGCCACCTGTATAGCTTTTCCCACTATGGAGGTCATATTTTTGCACTCCTTTGAAGAGGGCATTACCCTTGAGAAAAACGTCTTTCACATACTTATCAACAATTTCTTCTAAGTCTCCCAGTGATTGGAGTAGGTCATACAATTTTGAGAAGAAAATTGAGAGTACCTGGGAAGGGAGAATAGCTCTCCTCACCTCCGGACTGGTTATCTTGTTGCCCAAAACTGTGCACACACACTCTTCCACCATGTTGCAGTCCAGGTTGAACATGGTATCCATGTACTCATGCGACAAAACATCTTCAAAAGGTTGTTCCCATTATTTTTCCTTCAATGGGATTCAAAGGTTCCAGGGCCTATGCTCCATAACTCTACACACCATGCTTACTTGCAACAAATGAAAGCTGGAATTTAGTTCCCCAATTTTACCAACTTTAGCAGAGAAAACTCAGGCCGTTTTGGAGTATTCTAGAAATTCTTCCCAATGAATTATTTAAAATGTTTTGGAGAGGGCCTACGGAAAAACCAAAGTGTCATGTGAAGAGGTTTAAAAATATTGATGATCGTTGTCACATCCTTACATGGTGAAAAGACTTGGCATAGAACACCATTTATTTTGTGTGTGTGAGCCTATTTTTGAATGTGTGATGCTAGCTTGTGTTGGGTGCAATACTTTTCATTATGCCCTACCTGTACCTACACAAAAATCCACGTTATATTTTAAGATGGTTTGCCTCATTGAGTTGGATGGCTTGGGAGGGACATGGACGTAAGAAGCAGGGGTGTGACTTGTCCATCATACATTCGATCCTCTTCAATTAGTGGGTTGCTTTAGTCATGCTAATCCATCACTTATTCTTGCTTGTGTCACCTTGGTCCTTTACATCAAGGCATTAGCGACACGTTTTCCAACTATTATCATTATTCCTACTGCTTGCCCCCGCCAATGGATTTGCTATTGATTAGCATTTAAAACATGTAGAGATAATCAATTTTGATAGGATCACCCTTCCGCATGGGCATCTACACATTTAAAATTTTGATTTTAGTTGTTTTGCAATTATAATTGCCTTAAGGTGCTCTGTTGTGTGCCAAGTAGGATAAAGATTTTTTATCCCCTACTGCCTTTTGTGCTCACGTGGGGTTTGCTAGGGTGGCAAGTGACTTTCCACTTTATCCTATTTTTTACCACCTTTTATTTCCATGTAGGCTTTGCCAAGATGGGACCATCTCATTGTCCCATAGATTACCATGAAGTCGTATAAAATGAATCTTATCCAACCTAAGATTGAACATGGGGATGGAGAATTTCACATTCTTTGAGGTCACTTTCATGATTTTGAAGCTTTCTTTCTACTACTACTAATTTTACCAGCTCTGGATATGTATTGTGGGATAATTGGCCCTATTGCAATTCAATTTCCTGATTATCACAACCCATGTTTGCCAGGACATCTGCTAGGTGGTTCCCTTCTCAATTGATACATGTGAGAGATATGAACTTCTTGGAAACAATTTAGGAGGTTCCATACTTTCTATAGAATGTATTTTAGCTTCCAGTTGTAGCTAGTTTTTTCTTTGCATGAATTTATCACCACTAGAGAGTCACCATCAATGTGAATCTTTTCCAATTTTAACTGTATTTCCAACTTCAAACCTTGTAGGAGTGCTTGTGATTTTGCTATATTGTTAGTTCCTGATGGGAGGTGGATTGATTTAGCTACAATTAGTGCTTCTCTGCAATCCCTTATGTAGAACCCTACTCCAGATATACCTAGATTGCCCTATGATCCGCCATCAAAATTTAGTTTGCTGGGGGTTGTCATATAATAGTGTTGGACTATCAATCTTGTGTGAGGGTAAAGTTTGCATATTTCCTTTGAAGGGCAGGGTGATAAACTCCCAACTTTGCAAGATTTCCCCATCCCAATTTGTGAAAGTGTAAGTCACCCCTTTGTGGTTTTGAATATATGAGTTTGTTACCTCAGAGATTGATTTCTCAATTAACACCTAAAGATACACCTGTTCCTCTCCCACCAAAGGTTCCAAGTTACAATTGCTAGAGTTATTCTCCAAATACATCCAAAGTGTTGTTTTGTGAAGGACAGGCCAACTAGAGAAGAGTTCCCAGAGAGACTTGGGGGATGGGAAGGAACATCTTAGTTTGTTTTTTACAAAGGACCAATAGTCATGGGCACAGTTACATTGAACAAAAAGGTGGTGAATATTTTCCAAAGTTTCCTCACATAAGGGGCACTTAAAAGGATTGGTAAGTCCTAATTTGACTAGTCTATCACTGGTTAGGATCTTGTTGTGAAGGGATAACTAGGAAAAGATCCCTGCCTTTGGTAACACCATTTGATTCCAACAAAAGGAATATGCTCTTTGTGTCTATGTATTACCAGTGTTACCCATTATTGATTTGTGGCCTTGCTTGATCGAGTAATTTCCATGTTTGGCAAGGGCCCAAATAATTCTATCTTGCTAATCTTACTTGAAGGCTATTCTCTCTTTTAGGGTTCCTTGTAGTGTTTTCTTCTATAACTCTAAGATTGGCATGTTGGAGCAATTTAGCCAAGTAATCAAACATGTGATTCTATTTGTACTCTATATATAGTCTTTTAGTCTAGTGCCATATTTTTCTGATAGAGTTTCAACAACCGGTTGCAAGACTTGGATGCTATCTAGAGGAGGGTGTCCATTCCATGAATCCCTCCAGAATTGGACCTCCTCACCATTGTTGACTTCCCATGAGATGTATGGGCTGAGAACTTCCCTGCAAGTTAGAATGAGATCCCACATGGTTGATCCCTTTGGGAGATTAGCAATCATTAATATTCTTGAGGCCTTATCATTGTCTAAGAACTTGGCATGGAGTAATCTTGCCCATTTTGTGGTGGGTTTGGTGTACATTCTCCATATAAGCTTTGCACCCATGGCTAGGTTTCTTGTTGTGAGGTTATGCATCCCTACTCGTCCTGATAATTTGTCTGAACACATCCTTTCAAGGGAGATTAGGGGATTTTTCTTTTTTTCATCTATATTTCCCTTCCATAGGAAGCTAAGAATGAGTTTTTCATTTTGTAAGATGACTAGTTTAGGAGCACTTAGCACTTCTAGGTAATAGTTTGGTATGACTGTTAGGACTGCTTTAACCATCAAGATTCTGCCTGAAAGGGACAACCACCTTGCTTTCCAAGAAAGGATTTTTGGTTTTAAGCTTTGGATGACCTTATCCTAGAAAGGAGTTCAGAGAGTTGGAAACCTAGGATACTCACTATTTTCCTTGCCACACTTTTTTTAGTGTTGAAGACATAGACCTTTGATTTGGAGGTGTTTATTTTTTGACCTGATGCTCATGAATATTTGTCAATAACTTGCTTAACCTGTTCAACCTTCTTGATTGATGAGTGGCCAAATAAGAGAGTGTCACCCACGAAGAGCGAGTGAGTGATTGAAATATGAGTGTTCAGTATTTCTACACCTTTCCACAATCCTTGAGTATACTTCTTGTTGATCGACCTGCTAAGAGCTTTTTCCATGAGGATAAAGAGAAAGAGTGAAAGTGGGTCCCCGTTCCTAACTCCTTGTGTGGAGGAGAATAAACTTGTCGGGGAACCATTAATGATGACAAAAAAATTTGCTCCTAATAATTTTTTTTTCTCTTGACAAAAAGGACAGGATCCACTTGCACCATTTACTTCCAAATCTAAATTTCTTCAGTATTTGAAGCATGAAAGACCAGTCCACTTTGTCCTATGCTTTTGTCATATCTAGTTTTGTGATGAAAGCCTACATCTTATTTTTTTTATAGTATGTAGGATTTCATGAGCTACCAAGGCTCCTTCTACTGTTTCCCTGCTTGGGACAAATCCCCCTTATTCTGAGGTTATGATTTTACTAGTAAGGGCTTCAATCTAAGATAAATGGATTTGGTGAAGAACTTGTATATTGTATTGCATAATGAGATTGAACGAAAGTCGGCAAAAGTTTTGGGCTCCTTCACTTTTGGGATGATTGAAATATGGGTAGTATTGAATTGTTTGAGCATTGTTCCTATTCTCCTAGATTCTTCCATTTCCATCAGAAGGTCAAAACTAATAAAGTCCCACCCTTTCTAATAAAAAAGTGTCATGAAGCCATTTGGGCTAGGGGCCTTGTCTGGGGGTAGTGAGAAGACTATTGATTTGAATTCCTCTAGGGTGAAGGGTTTCATTAGATACTCATTGTCCTAGTCCTCAATGAGTTTTGGAATTTCCACTAGGAGATCTTCCACATCTCTAACTGTTGTGAGTGGTTTATTTGTGGTGGAAAATAAGAGTTCAGAGAATTATTTCATCCCTTCATTTCTGATTTCTGCCTCGTTGATCAACAAAGATCCTATTGTATTGTTTGAGATTGAGAAGATGGTGCTACTTGCTTTCTTGGTTTGGGTTGAGGTATGGAAAAAATTTATGTTGTGTTCCCCATATTTTAGCCATAGCTCACATGAATTTTGTCTCCAATATATTTCCTCTCGTTTGGCTATTTCTGCCCATTCTAGTTGTAATTTCTTTTGTTGCTCATATTTTGCCTTCCAGACCTTGAGGAATGATTTGCTCATTCACTGTGTTAGTTGTTGGAAGATACTTTCCTTTTGCTCAAAAATGTTTTTGAATACATGGATATTTCAGTGAGCAATTTGTTTCTTCACATACATCAACTTTTTGCATAGTTGAAACATTTTTGAGCCCTTGATGAATGTTGCACTTGTCCACCACTATCGAAGAAGCTGCAGGAATTTAGGGTGTCTAAACCACATTCTTTTGAATTTGAAAGATGATTTATGCTTGAAGTTTGGGTGGTAATCAGCTATTTTGAGAGATATGGAAAAATGATCATGTCTTTGTGAGGGTAAATTTCAGAGCATGAAGTGGATTTGGTGGGAAGATCCCACCTTTCTTCTCTTGTAGTGAGATTATGGAATTGAAATTTCCTGCCGACACTATCTTTTCTTCTCCAATGTTATCTAGAACTTTGGTGAGGGTTTCCCATAGTTTCTTTTTGTCAACTGTAGATGTTGGGGCATAGGTATTTATCATCCAAAACTTTGGGTCAAAATGCTTAATCTTCATAAGTTGCCAATTTTTCTCATTGATCTCAGGTTCAATTGATATCATTTATGGGTTCTAGAGAGTGACAAGACCCCCTAAGGCCCCTTGTGCCAAGACTACCTTGTTTTCCATTTTGGTCCATTTGTGGAGGGAGGGAGTTGTAGAGATCTTAAGACAATTTGGCTTCTTGCGATATTATGACATCAAATCCCACAAGCATCGGTTGATGCTTGATTTGAGCTCTCTTGTTAGGGCATTAATGCCCTAACATTCGAACTCAATATTTTTCATTGTAAAATGAGGGAGAGCAGCATGCTCTCCTCAAGCGTTGTTAGCTGTACAATTTTCTAGAGTAGTTTGTAGTCTAGCTTCTATTTCTTGTTGCAGTTTGGTCAAACAAGACTTCCATTACCTCTCTCTTTCTTGGTGATTTTTTAATCTCTCCTTGGTTGCATGGGGTTTGTGAGATAGAAAAAGTTTGAGAATAGTCAAAAGGCTACAAACCTTTTAATACTTCATTTGGGGTATCCCCACCTGCATTCTAGTTTTTAGATAGATGTTTGCAAGATGTGTAGTGTTGGTCCTTAGCTTCCATTTCTCTATCCACATCTTTCGATATTTCATCAATCAATTTAGAACCCTCTTGGGCCATAATTTTATCTGCTATGGTGTCCAGGTTTTCTTCCTCTAATAGATGTTCAAGACTTATGAGGTCCAGGAGATCAGGTTCTTGTTGGGCCTTTGGTTCTTTTGGAAGCACTTCTTGGGTAAAATCCTCAACCATATCTAGATCTCTTGATTCTTTGAAAGACTTTTCATAAAACATCAGGGCTTTTATGATCTTTTCCAATTGCTAAATAGTGAGAGGAGGGTCTTTTATTGCATATTGCAGACAAAGAAGGGGTTGTTTCAGAATCTGTTGCCCCAAGACTAGTTGAAAGCCTTGCTTATCTCCTTTCTCACAAATATATGTTGATTTAATAGGCTGCACAAAGCAAGCAGGTTTGATAGCATGAGGTAAAGTCTGTTGGTTTCTAGTTGCATCTGCAAGATTTCCCTGTGGGTTGGGAGAGAATACCCCGGTAGAAAAACAAGATTGGAGTATTGAGAGAATTCATATAACCTCTTTATCTATTACGATGCTAGTGGTCTCATCAAAACTCTTCTCTGACGTTATGTTGACCAGGTCTTTGCTAAGAGCTAGGGAGTCCAAGAAGGTCTCTGGTGGTGGGATTTGTGCCTCAAGATTTTATATCTTAGAGCATGTGGCCATGGGGTACTCGTCACTATGACATTTTGAACACACCTTCCCTTGGGTTTCAATTAATAGCTTTTGTATCCAAACCCCATATTTGGATTTTATGTGTATTTCCTTAGGAAATTTTTTTGTAGTGTCTAACAAGACACAAACCTTGACTGGTTTCTCTAAGTTCTTAAAGAAGAAGTTATCTAGTTTCAAGAAATTTCCTATTTGTTTAGCTAAGGCTTCCACTATTTCTCTTTCTCTATATTCTAGCAACATGGTGTTAAGCTAAACCCAGAAAGGGACAAAATGCACCACTGATTTTTGGGGGTTAAAATTTGGAATCCAAGGCTTAGTAATCAAACTTGACCCATCAAGGATCCAGGACTTATCATTATGTATTTCATTTCTGTGTGAATTTGAGTAAAAATTGATGACAAAAAAACCTAGTCCTTTCTCAAGATAGAAAACTCTATTAGCCCCTACCCATTCATCTAGAATCAACATTATTTAAATGACAATTTCAAAGTAGAAGTTCCAGAACTTACATATCAAAGCTTTCTCTCAGAGATCTTGGATTTGTGGCTCGAGCACGCTTTCAGAGAAAGTGATGTTCAACATTCATGTTGCTTGCATTTTCTATAGGGGTTTTCACTGCCATTGTCTATTGTACCATTGCTTTCTTTATTTCCCCATCTTGTTCTTTTCCTACGCTTTTTTATTTCTTGCACGCTTTTGAGATTTCATTGGAGGGTTCCATTTGCCTTATCGTGTTGATGCTTTTTTCTTTTCCTGGCTTGCTTTCTCTTCTTAGATAGTTGACTCCTTCGTTGCTTGGGGTTTTGGTTTGAAGGTCACTCCATTTGTTTGATTGAGATATTTAGGAAGGAAAAACTTAACGGGGATATTGTTTGGCATAGTTGGAACTCACAGATTTGAAACAATGTATGTCCATAAATATTTTCTCACTGCCTTTTGGGCTGGGGAATTATGTTCGCATATATCAAATATCTCTTGCTTCTCTTGACTTAGCTTTTTTGTTTGGTAAAATGGAGGCCATTTACAAGAAGACATTGATAAAAAAAAAATGTTCTCTGGCTGTCCAAATGGTGTTCCTCATAGGCCCCATTGTTTCTCTAGTTACAAGGCTTTTCTCCATAGGCCCCATAAATTTTTTTGGTAACAGGTATGATGGTAATGCTCAGGATGGGGGTTTTTCCTGAAGACCATCAAAAAAATGTTCCTGATGCGAGCATTGATTCCTTTGAGGTCCTTGATACTAACGGTAGTGATCCTAACATTATGGAGGTCAATGATCCCAATGGGGGCCTCGGTCCTGGCAATAACCACTACCATTTTTGTGAAAATTATCGTTGCTTGGGCCAGGCGAGGAAACCAGAGCTCGTCCCATTTTGTCTTCATTTTTTTTATTCTTAAAATTTATCTAACCTCAAGGAGGTTAGGGACAAATTCCATTCCTATACCCTTGGTTAGTAGAGAAGGAACAAGCACACAATATAACTTACCCTTGCCTATGCCCACTACGAAGTAGAGTTGAACCTGTGACCTTAAGGAATGCAAACCCCAAGCCCTATCCAACTTTGCTACAAGTGGCGGCTTGCATCAGTTCATTATTCATTTATTCAATTAATCATTTATAATAAAAATATGGACACCATTGGTAAAAGAAATTATATTAACCAAAAATCCATATAGGCATACATCATTATATGTTGATAAAAGTATAACATATATACAAGAAAGTCATATAGGCTTACAACAAAGCTATATAGACATATAATGTCACATAAATATAATAAAAAATATATTTTCAAAAATTCCATAGAGGTAAATTATAAAGGACCCCGATGTACTCATTTCCCTCTAGATGAATATATCACTCAATAGAGCTTTCTTCATGACCATCTAATATGTTACAACTATATCTTGGGCACATGCATCCTGACTATACTTGGAAGACTCATCCACTTCACCTTGTACTAGAGGCCTACTATGTTGTATAAGGCTTTGAGTGAGAAAGCTAATTGACTCTAATAACAATAGAGTTTCCTTAAAAATTATTGTGGTACCTCATTTTTATTGCATGGAGGATGGTAAAAAACCATCCACCACCTATCCCAAAAATTGTTCTTTATCCCTTAGTGGTGGCACCAATGGATAGGGAACATCTTGCATGCACTGTGTAAGGTTTGATTGTTTCTTGGGTCAGTGAAGAGTGCAAACAAGTCATATTTTATTTTTTTCTTTAACTTGTTTATATGATAATTTGTTTACATAAAATTGTTTTTTTTCTTGCCTCTTTTCAAACCAACTATTTATTTTCCCACTAACTAATTCTACATGAGACACAATGGATTGAAATGATTGAGCAAGGGTGGTCCTATGGGATTTTGTTCATGTTGGATCTTTCAACCCTAAAATTAACTCCTCAAGTTCTTTTCTATTGTTTTCAATTTTTCCTAACACGTTTTCTTGTGTTCCTAGAGGATGTCAAGAAATTGTAGAAGGTTTTTATTGTGGATGTTCTTCAGTAGGGTTTTCATGAAGAGGTGAATTGGGATTTTGAAGATTTGTGGGTAAATATGAACTCCTAAAAATTAAACAAATTTTAATTAAAAAAAAATTCAATCTACCTATTTAATACAAATTTGACACTGAAAAACTAAAAATGCTTACTCATTTGACCTCCCTGACATCTTGGCTATATTTTGGTGAAGATTTGGCAAAGTTTCTAGTTCAAAATCAACTTTACAACAAAGTGAGTGTACTTGGAAGGGTTTGTAGTCCACATGATAAAATGAAACCTTTTTTTTTTTTTTTATAAATTTTAATGTGGCACAATGTGAGCGCATTATAACACACTAGTGTTATAGCTTTGATAGGGAAAAAATGGGGTGGCTAATTTTTGGTCCCCCATCTTTTTTCACATGTTGCCCTAATCCATTAGGTCCATTTTAGGCTAATATAGATTTGTTAATATAAGCATCTTTCATCCATCACAATCCTTTCATTATCCATTACATTTATTATCCATTCACCTAGATTTGTTAATCCATGCACATTTTCATCCTAATATTACATATCTTCCATCCCATCAACCTTCCATATCCCCATCCTTATATATGTAGATCCACCATCCATCACTCCATCTTGCAACTTCATCCCCTCATCCCATAATCCCTAATCATTAGTACCTAGCTATAGGATGCTCCTCCATGCAATCTAATTCCATATATCTAATTATTCAATTACTCCTTGTACTTTAAAATTGATAGAAAATCCTAATCCATACAATTTAGTTATGCAATCTACACAAAATAATCCAATCACATTTGTTGTCTTGTTCTTAGCCTTGTTGCAAGCCTTGATCCATCGCCATCATCAAGATGTATCCTTCTCAATTCTTGTGTTATTTTAGATATATCATTCTTATATGAACAACACACAATCATCATCATCATGATGTATCATTCCCAATCCTAGTTTTTTTTGAGATATATCCTTCCCATATCAACAACACTCCATCCATCATCAATCAATCTTGTCTTTTCAACTTGATTAGAGCAACACCATTTTTGCGTTTGAATTATTATGTGCATGCATGCTTGCTTGTGCAAATTTAAAAATACAATGTGTAGTTTAATGGTTACAACTTCATATTTACAATAAAATTCTATCTCAATCCTACAACAACATATAATGAGCAACATTTTTTCTCAGGTGCATATACCTTTGTTATTGAAGATGATTGTAATGATATCCAACCATTAATTTGAGATAACATCAAATGAGTAGAAAGACACATCTTACCAACCATGAACTAAGCTTGTGTAGGTTGAAAAACACAATGTGTAATTCAACCTACAATTTTATATTTAGAATGAAATCCTATCACAACCCTACAACAACATAAAATTAGGAATACAAATTTATTGGGGTACACATGTACCTCTGTTACCTAAAGGTAAATGTTGTGAAACTAAACCATTCATTTGAGATAATATTAAATATGTAAGAAAATGCATCTTACGAACTATGAACTAAAATTGTGCAAGTTGAACAACATAATGTGTAGTTCAACATACAACTTCATATTTAGAATGAAATCATATCACAACCCTACAACAATATAAATTTATGAATACATTTTTTTTGGGACGCACATACCTCTATTACCTGAAGATAAAGGTTGTGAAACCCAACCATTCCTTTGAGATAACCTCAAATGAGCAGAAAAACACATCTTACAAACCATGAACTAAACTTGTGGATGTTGAACAACACAATGTGTAGTTCAACTTGCAGCTTTATATATACAATTAAATCCTATCACAACCCTACAACACCAAATAATCAGGAAAACACTTTTTCTCTATTACATGAAGATAAAGGTTGTGAAATCCAACCATTCCTTTGAGATAACTTAAAATGAGTAGAAAAATAAATATTATGAACCATGAACTAAACTTGTGCATGTTGAAGAAAACAATGTATAGTTCAACTCGCAACTTTAAATTAAAGCCCATGATGCTTTATTAATTGAAAAGCAACCTATTATTTGAACCAAATTTATTTTAAAAC